>ML805030.1:104535-115357 GCA_009831015.1 Picea engelmannii | reverse complement strand
CCAGTGGCCTTCCTTCTTGCATTAGGACAACAACAATTCCATTTCCTGAGGCATCACATTCCATAATAAAGATTTTTGTGAAGTCTGGTGTGGTCAAGACAAGAGATTTTCACATCACCTCTTTAAGTTATTCAAAAGATTTAGTTGCCTTTGAATTCCATGAAAATGCATCCTTCTTATTTAGTGTCGTTAAAGGTGTTGTTATTCTTCCATAGTGCCGAAAAAACTTGCGGTAGTAACCTTTCAAACCCAAAAAATCCTCCAAGATTCTTCAATGTTTTGAGAATCAGCCAGTCCATCATGGCCTTAATCTTTTTAGGGTCTACCTTAACACCTTTATGAGATAGAATATGACCCAAATACTCTACCTCCTTCAATCCAAAGAAACATTTGGATGGTTTGGAATATATTTGTTGCTCCTTTAGTAGTTGTAGCATGTTGTCAACATGTTGCATAGGATCCTCCCAAGACTTGCTATAGATTAGTATATCATCAAAAAATACTAACACAAATTTTTGAAGGAAGGGCCTGAAAATGGAATTCATCAACCCTTGGAATGTGGAAGGTGCATTTGTAAGGCCAAAAGGCATAACCAAAAATTCATAATGGTCTTCATGAGTTCAGAATGTTGTTTTTGGGATATATCTAATCTGATGATACCCTGAACGAAGATCCAAATTTGTGAAATAGATTGATCCATGTATTTCATCTAACAATTCATCAATGAAGGGAATAGGAAACTTATCTTTAATAGTGATCTTGTTGAGCTCTCTATAATCTTGACACATACGCCATGATCTATCTTTCTTGAATACCATTACCACTGGTGCAGAGTAAGAACTTTGGCTAGGTCTAATAATGCCAGCCTCTAACATTTCTTCAACCATGTGCTCAATTTCACTCTTCTGGGCATAAGGGTATTTGTATGGCCTGATGTTAGAAGGAACACTCCCAGGTATTAAGTAAATTTCATGATCATGATTTTGAGTGGGTGGAAGAACTTTGGGAATATCTTCAAATACTTTGGAATGCTTATCAATGATCCCTTGGAGATCTTGAGTAATAGATGGCTTAGATATTTGAATATATAGTGAGCATAGCTGTGAAATAATGCCTTGATTCCCCTTTTTCAATAATTTTGTCATGCCATTAGAGCTTATCACCTTACCGAGTTTCCTTGTGATACCTCTTAACTCAATTTCTTTTCCTTCCAATGAAAATTTCATTAAAAGTTCTTGAAAATTAAAATCCATTGTTCCTAATGATTGTAACCATTGGATTCCTGGTACAACATCAACACCACCCATGGGTATAGCAATCATTGGACTATTCATTACATATTCCCCCATAGTAAGATTGATCTTATTTCATTTTCTTGAGCAATTGATAGTTCCTCCATCTGCAATCATTATAAATTGATTGGGTTCTAAATATAAAGAAGCAATTCATGCCTTTTGTGTATGTGGCACATTCTGTAGATCAAATAATTGCTCCATATGAAGTATCCATGTGATTGGGTCCTTGCCATCAAACTTCCTCATATCGATATTAGGAACGTGGTTAGTATTCAACCCAAAGTTGGAATTTCTCCATTATTGATTCATCTTCCCTGTGTCCTCATCATGAATTTCATGGGATACATTTTCACTTTCAGGTGTCCTCTCTATTATGAAAATTTTCAATACTTCCATGATCTCCCCTTTTAAACCCTCCATCATCTCTTGTAGTTCATCTTTTGTTATTGTCTTCTTTTGTAAATCATTTGTGTCCCTACACATTTCTTCACCTTCATCAAGAGTCCATGAAAGATTATTTGGAAGCTTATTTGGTGTAGAAGTTCCCTTTTTGGGTGGTAAGTTGGCCAAGTATCACTTTTGAACCTTGATTTTGAGGTGGTTCTGCTAGACAATATTTTTTCTGCCATATCTCCAAAGTTTTGGCCCTTCTAGGTATGAAACTTTATTTTTTGTAGTTCTCTGATATTTCTTCTCTGCAATGCTACAAGTCTGATCAAAATTGGATGTGCCAAGTGGAATTTAAGGTAACTTCCCCACAACTTGTTGATTTTTGGCCTTTCCGAGAGATGTCACTTGTATAACGCTCCCCACACAAAATAATTGATATAAAATTCTGAAACTCATACCAAAAATACTAGAGAGTGTCCATTATCCAATGCAACTAGTCTCACTCAATTTGGATACTCTAGTAATAAGTTATGATTGTTTTACCTGGAACACATTCTTGAGACTAGTCAATAGGACTTTTGAGATAACCTATCTTCCACAAGGTGTATCTACAAATGTAACATGACCCAGAAGATGAAAATTTTACCACAGATACCTTACTAATTTCTGTGAATATACTCAAGATTTCAGGGTCTGAAACATTACAGAAAACATTTTATAGTGAAAATTCCGCAAGACTTAGTTCAGGATGATTCCATAACCCTATCTTGCACAGGCTATATCTCTAAAATTATAAGTCCTCAGGAGATGAAATGTTAACCCAACATACTTTGATCCATCTACTAAATATCCTCCAAGCTATTCCTTTTGAAATGTTGTAGAAAAATAGTTATAGCAAAAATTCCAAGGTGTCTCATATGTAGCAGCGAAACCTCAAGACCTTGAGCTCTGATACCATATGTTAAGAACCAAATATCAATATAGCATAGAAAAACCTCAGAATAAGTACTCAACGCCTTGAAAAAAAGATAAATTCAGATAATAAGCCTCTTTGATGGGGCAACCTTCTTATGCCCACATAAATGTACAATTCCAAGATGATTCTAAATGAACATGTCTCCTTAGAGACATTTTCATTTGAGACTAGGAGGTATAATTACAACTAATGGAATAAACCTGGCATAAATAAAATAACATTACTAATGTAATATGCCCCAATTAAGGGGTAATGAGCCAATATTAGGGCTTAACATTATCCATGTGTTAGAGGAGTGTCACAACCATATATTCAAGTGCACTCAAGTCCTATCTCTTTCCATTTATAAATCATCCATGTACTATAGTAGTGTTGTTACAATCTATTCAATTGCAGTAATCTTTCCTAGAACTTTCCTGAAATTCACATTGTTGTGTTTAACCATTTCTTCATGTTTGTGCAGAATGTGCTTGATGTCACTCTAAGAGGGGTACATACCGTGAAGGTGAGGATGCCCAAGATTTTTAATTTGTCCCAAAAAAATCCAAGAATTCAACACCCAAAGTGGGAGAACATAGTACCACCACTTGCCAAAAAAAGACCCACACAAAGGTTTGATAGTTGTAAAAGATTCAAACCAATTGAAACATCTACACAAACTATTAATTGTCTTGCACGAATAGAAATTTAACTCTACCTTCCCAGAACCATAAACACATTATTTTCCAAAATTGGTGAAAGAATCCATAGTGAAGGAGGGTTTAGATTTAAAACTTAGAAGACTGTACACCCACAACCTTGTCCAATGAACAAAACACAAAGGAAAATGATTCTTTCAATATCATCATAATTGGCATAAAGACTAATGTCATATTGGCTCCTACATAGCACCCAGATTGCAATACCCCAATACAGAGGACACTCGATACCTTCCCATAGCTAGGCCATAATGCTTCGGTCTAGGGTGAATATAGAGACCAAGGAAGAAAAAACAGAAAAATAACCCACAAGAGTCAAAAAATAAATCTTGATGATACAGATAATCCCAAGATAAATAATCCCACTGCAAAAATTGATATCTGGGTTATACTATAATACAACTATGGTACCCAACCACGACCCATTAGTAATTTAATTTTCAAAATAAATAAGTACAAAAGAGGTTTCATAAACAAAAACCCCAACACCCAGCCTGAACAAACTGCCTCTTATGAAATCAGTGGAAATGATAGGAAGATTGGAGACTAATATTTTATCTTTCAATAGACTATGGGTCTGCAAATAAAAGTTCTCATGAAAAGATAACCTTTAACTGTAGACTTGTTTCATTCAGAAGAGGGCCTACAACTTGTTAGCACTTATTAATTCCCAGAGGTTGTCAGAGACAAAAGAAATTGAAAGAGGTAACTTACAAAAACCACTTTTGAAACTGGGATCTAGCCCTACCAGTCTCATAGAGGGATCTCTCTATATGATTTAGAGTTGTTTGAATTTTAGATATTAGGCTAGTTAAAATAATCTGAGTTTGTTTGTTTTTTTATAAACATTGTCTGAAGAATTTCTTTAAACTTCCATTGGGCTATGGGGTGGGTATTAAAGATTAGGATCAGATACAGTTTTATAAGGTTCCTTTACAACGAGAGACAGTGAGAACGTTGGATCTATAAGAATTTAATGGGATGAAAAAGATAGAATAGGTGAGAAAGTCAAACAAGCAAAGAAGCAATTAAGAATTTCTTTGCTTAATATCAGATGAATAACATGTAGATCACCAAAAGACTAGAAACATAGTGAAGTAGACAAATTCTATTCATTAACTTTCTTTTAATGATTAGAAACTGAAAACATAATGATCGTAGAGAAAGATAAACATTAAACAGAGAAATATAAACATCACCAATGTTCAAATGCAAGAATCCTGTGAATAGCCTTTTTATTATTGGTCTATCCTTTTGTAAAAGATTACACAAAATAGCTCCTTGGGCGCAAAAATTGCCCCTGAATACTTCAAAGTGAGAAGTATTTATACCAAAGTTACAATTAATCCTATCATTAAAGACTAGGATATTGTGTAGGAAACATTTATCTAACTAGATTACAAATTACAAACTAATAGGAATGTCGATGATATGTTCGAATCCTTGGTGTTGATTCTGGTGGAAGTAGTTGATGATTCATCACTTTGAATTGGTTGTCTTTCTCATGCTGACTCAGAAATCCACATCATTTTTACTCAGGTAAAGAGCATAGGTATTCTCATCTCTTTTGACTAGGGATGCAAACCTTGAGCAACTTTTTGTATATTTCATCCATTCCAGTGTACTTGGAAAAAGTAGGCTTTGTAATGAAAATATACTTTATGTCATGTTGGATTCTCAGGTCCAACTACAAAGTTGATAAGAAATCATTTCCAGTGATGCTTCCTTGTATACCTGCAAATTTAGATCCATCCTTTGCCACTGTGATGATATGTGGATGTCTACTTCCAAAATTGAGCATATGTGTTGTTGTTCAAAATTTCATTCTTCTGCTTGATCATCTTGTATTTTCCAAAAATGCTTGATAATGTTTTCTCTTGAGAGGATTCAACTGAAATTGTAGTATCTATTTTCTTCTTGGATGAGTATGTAGACACTATGTAATGGCTTCTTGAGAATAATGATTAATTTGGTCACTCCATAACTATAGTGGACTATGTTTCTTCTTCTTTGAGCTTGTATGGTGTGTTACTAATCTTAGTTCTCTTCCTGTAAACTTGGAAGTATTAAGTTGACACCTCTATGACTGAAGGTGAAACCTCTTTCATGGCTCTTGTTTCTTCTTGCACCTGAGGAGTGATGGTATGCGAGGCAATGAAAGTGGGGGATTCTTCTCTCTCTACCAGTGTATTCTCTCGCCAGTCTGTCTGATTCATAAACTTTTCATACAAGGGATTTGGCACATGAGAATATGGAGAGATCTTATTCTTAAGCCTGGTTTCTACTATAACTCCAAAGGGGTCATAATTCCATGGGAAGATTAGGCCGAAATTCATTTGTTTTAAGAGATTGTTGGATTCTTCCCCTGCAGCTATGTTTTTGCATATAAAAGAACTGTTTTGTCTCTTGATCTTGAGTTGTTGCTTCTTCTTGAATGACACAAAGTGGATATCATCAGTGTTGATCATCTGTCTGATCTATTCCAAGGAAAAGATTCTAACAGGGAGGTACTTGGGTAGTTTGTATTGTTGTAATTGACACCCATAAACTCTGATCTTAGTATGGTTCTGGCAAAGATACCAGTCACTTTTTTTTTGATAAATTTGACAAGTGAAGGATTCTCTGGACCTCCTCATTTTTCCTTGGTTCCATTGTGTTGTCAAGAATGCACACCAATGGATAGTAAAATTGATCGATGAAGTGTTTGAAACTGAACTTGGATGATTTCTTCCTTACTAGTGATGTCCAAGAAGTCATTGGTTGGGGATTCCCATTTCGATCCAATTTATGAAAAGAACAAGAAAATATGTCTACTTGGAAGAAAAGGAATGGGTACACCAGCACTGAAGAGTACCTGAACATTTTGTCTGTGGAGAACTTGAAAATTTGTTCATGTATAATGTCATCCAGAAACTGACTGTAATTAAATTGAGTTGTAGCTTTTTCTTCAATGGAGAAAATGGACAGAAAACCCAAAATGGGTTCATTTGCCCATTCATGAGAATAACATCCTAGAAAGAAACATAAGATGGAAATCATTTGGTTTTCTTTGATTAAGAAGATGGAATAAGGATAGGGAGGATTATTCTTAGGCAACTGTGCATCTTCTGGTAAGAATATTTCGAATATATGGGCTCTCTGAGGGAAGGAAAGTTTCTGATATAGTTCGGTTAGAATTTCAATGGAGAAAGAGGTGGTTGAATCAATTATGGGGATTTTAAACATTTGGTTTATCGTTTCAGGGGTGATGATGAACAATTTTTCACTAGATAAAGACACGATCGCCCTTTGGCTAGGAAGGTAATGGGTTGACACTTCAAGGTGAACTCGGGGAAGTGATAGGTCCGAGGAAACATGTACAAAGGAAGATTAGACTCCTAGAGTCTAATTTCATCACTCTGGTATAAGAAAATATATTTGATCCAGAACTGTAATTCAAAGATATTGAATTCCCACTTCAGATCTGTAATTCAGTAATATTTATCGATCAGGGGGATATGGTCCGGGTCGATTGGAGGAGGAAGAAACAGATTTTATTTTGTTTCAGTGGATTTGGATTTGGGCACTATAATTAATCATAGATCTAAAAATGGGAAAAAGGTATTGTTTGTGATTACTAGGTTTAATCGTGACTATAGACAATGTGCTTGGTGGTGGTTAGCTTGAAAACAAGAAATGACAGTGTCAACTATGCATGGATAAATGAACAATGCAAGAATGTTGAAAAAATGGAGTTAAACGGTGTAGGGAGTGTCTTTTATGGTGCGGGTGGTGAGTCAAACGAGTAACGGTCATGGGTAAAAGAATTGATTGGCCAATGGATAGATGAATGTGACATGGAAGGTATTAATATTCCAATGGGTATGTGAGTGTGATAGGTGATACGGTAGTGGGGTACGATGGAGGGATGAGGAAAAAATGATATTGATGAGTGGTTAAGAGGATTATCGGAGGGGGGTATAGGTGGTAAGTAGAAATGAGTGAGGGGAGTTTGAAAAGATATGGATCTAACACGTTATATGGGTCCCATGCCAAGAAAAACACTAAGTTGGACCCCCCAACCCCCCATCGTTAAAGGCATAAAATTCAGGGGGGTCTGATATCTACTGTGGGTCGTTGATTTGGGCACGCCTAGATAAACCACTAAGAACTGTGTGCTATTTAGCCACAAAGTTCCAAAGTGTCAAATCTAGATAGACTTAGGATAAAAACATATTGTGATTATTTTCTAGCACCCCTTTCTTTATTTTGTCACCAAGGGGTCAAAAATATATCAAATTAACTCAAATAAAAATACATTTAATCAACCTTTTGCCAACTTTATTGAAATAAAACATGCTAACCTAGTTCCTAATCTAGTTACCTAACACATTAACCCAATTTAAACTATTGGGTCAGTAATTACTTTAATCTAAGATATTTGGCCAAGATTAAATTGTTTGGCTAAACTTTATTGACTAACCTATCTAATTTCGCCAAGATTAGACTGTGTGGCCAAATTTATTCACTAACCTATCAACAAAAATTTAAAGGGTTTGATCATGTTTAGATAGTATGAATCAAACAAAATGTATTTCATGTGGTTTTTTCTTTTGTCTTTTATTTTTATACCCTCTTTTGATTCTTTTTATTTTTCTTTCTTTTTCTTTTCTTTTGTTTTGTAAATCATTTGCAGAATAAAATATTATTTACAATATAATACAACTAGAAGAAGATATTTTAATAACCCGGTGATCCTATGAAACATAGGGTTATAATAGTGGCTCCACTTGGGGATGGTTCTCTCCTTGTGAGGTGTCAGGAAACAACTACTAATTTCCTTGAATCTTCTTCTCCATTCCTTTTTCTGCATCCTCATTTACTTTATTCTAATTGTAAATATGGTAATCTTGATCAGTGGCTTAGGGCCTTCTCTTTGGGGTTCAACCACTTGATAAAAATCACCCACACATCACATAAAAGTAAATGGTTTGTACAATGAGATGAGTGAAAAKATAKTCATTCTGGTGGAACATAATGTTTGAGCATTCTRCCATTGATAGGTCCTCCTGGTAGATCTACTCCATCCATGTCCTTGATTAGAAATGCATCTTTTCCTATGTAAGTCTGGATTATGAAAGGGTATTTCCATAAATTGTAGGATTTCCCTTTTCTTCATTTCTTGAATYCCACTTCARTACCATATCACCCAATTAKAAATCATCATCCTTGASTCTCCTGTCATAGATTTGCTTGATKCTCTCTTGAATCACTTGAGTCTAGTTATAAACCTCCTTTGTGGACTCTTGGAGCTATATCATCTRATTTATCCTTCTTTGGATGTCATTAGGATCTACATGTACTTCTTGTAACAACTTCATAACAGGAACACCCAAAGAGGTGGGAAAAACAACATATGTTCCATAAACTAATTGATATGTGGACATACCAATTGATCTCTTTGTAATCAGTTTGTATGAACAAAGTGCATGTCCCAACTTGTTGTGCCAAAACTTCTTATTTTCCTGCAACATCTTCTTGATGATATTTACCAAAATTTTATTAGAAGACTCTACCAATCCATTACCCTAGGGGTAATAGGATGTAGAGTGTCCTAAAGTGATTTGATACTTATTGAAAAATTCTATCATCCTTTTTGATCTGAAAGCTATTGTATTATCAGTGATAATATTCCTGGGACATCCAAATCGAGAAAGAATGTTATTTTCCAAGAACTTTATAATCACAACATCAGTGGCTTTCCTTGAGGGTACAACTTCAATCCACTTTGTGCATTAGTAAGTAGCTATAAGGATCCACTTGTTTTGGCCTGGCAAAGGTGGGTGAATCTCTCCAATAAAATCCAAACCCCATTGTTGAAATTGAGCTTCAACCAAAATCAGCTTCAAGGGTAAAGGTTATATTGAGTCAGAATATCTTTCACTACAACATTAGGAACATAAACAATGATATGTGAATGGAGAATTTATACACTGAAATCCTTAATTTCTATTACCAAGGAAAAATCATGTTTCTCCATGATGTTGTAGTTCAATGCAACATCTCTTAGTGATTTGTTGACTATAGGTTGTTCATGGCCTTCATTGTTTTTCTGCAAAAGGACTACTGGAATGGTTTGTTCAAAAGAAAAAGAGAATAAGTAGAAATCTTTAGTATAATTGGGATTGATTAATACATGGGCTTCTGTCAATGCCTGCTTCACTTGATCAAAGGACTTCTTAGCTTCTGTGTTCCACTTTATTTTTGTATCTTTTAAAAGCATGTTTGTTATGTTTCTGAGGAGTTCTACCAAATTAGGTATGAATCTTCTTAGAAAATTTATTTTTCCTATGAAAGACTGTAATTCCATAATGTTTCTAGGATGGTCTAACTTCTGGATGGCTTCAATTCTTCTAGGGTCTATCTTGATTCCATATTTAGATATAATGTGTCCTATCAGTTTTCCCTCTTCTAAACCAAACAAAGTTTTCTTACTATTTAGTGAGATTCCAAACTTTTTTCACGTTTCAAAAACTCGTATGAGGTGTTGTAAATGTTCCTCATCTATTTTCGAATAGACGGTTACATCATCCAAGTATATTAAAATAAATCTTTGAAGTCCATCCACAAAGGAAATGTCCATTTATCTCTGGAATGTGGCACCAGCATTCATTACACCAAAGGGCATTTTCACAAACATGAAAGTGCCCCAGGGTGTAGTGAATGTTGTTTTCTCTTGGTCATAAGGGTGAACAAGAACTTGATTATAGGCAAAAAACCATCTAGCAAAGAGATCCTACTGGCTCCAACTACCTTTTGTAATATATAATCCATTTTGGGTAGAGGATAATTTTCTTTAAGGGAGACTTTGTTAAGGTTTCTGAAATCAATGCAGAGCCTGACTTCTCCACTCTTCTTTCTTGTAGGGTTTAATTTATAAACTCATTTTGAGAACCTTACAGGTACGATGGTTTTAGCATCATACATTTTATTGATTTCTTTTTCAATTAGGGGAATTAACATAGGGTTGATTCTTCTAAGTTTATCCTTGAAAGTTTTATGTTCCTCTTTTATAGGGAGTTTTTGTTCTATGATACTAGTCTCATAAGATTTCAAATCTGCATTGCTCCAAGAAAAAACATCCACAAATTCTTTGAATAGTTTAATATATTTCTATTTTTTCTTAGGAGGTAAAGATTTGGATAATTTAATCATTTTAGGTTCTTTATCTATCTCTATGTTGCATTCCTCGACATCTTTCCCATTAGGTTCAATTTTTGGATTTTTTGCTACATCATTGAAATCAAACAATTCTTCAAGTGGGACTAACCCTTTAGGCAGGATGTTATCTTTTAATTTCAAAAAATATGAATTCTTTTCATTTTCATTTATTTGTTATGAATCTAATTTATTTATAGTATCATTATCACTATATACATCAATGTTTGCACACTCAAATTCATTTTTTCATTATAGGAAATCAT
>ML805030.1:0-80817 GCA_009831015.1 Picea engelmannii | reverse complement strand
ATATATATATATATATATATTGTAATCAGAATTTATGGTTGTGAGTTGGAACCTTATCAATTACCTATTTACATTCATCTTCGTATGTTCGCCCTAGAATTTCGTTGACAAAGTTTTTTAGTTGCTCAATTACATTTTGTATCAAAGAGTAAAAGAGATTTTTTTGTTTACCTATTGAACTTTCATAATTTCTCATTAACATTACAATAATTATTGATCACATAGACAAATTGTTGTTGTATTATGATTCGAAGAAATATATTTCATGGAGTTTTGATCCATATAATATTATATCTCAACATTGCAAGAATTTAGGTTTACCTGGATATCCACATATTTCAAATATTGCTATTGAAATGATTTCTAACAAAGACACATGGGAAGAGGTCAAAACATTTGTTTATTATAAAGAACACTACCAACTACCAACATGATAAATATGGAAGTTGGATCATAATCAAAGGACATGGTGGTACCTAAATAATCTATCAACATAGCTGACTATATTATGATTCAATGTCTTAAAGATGATAAGAAATCAATAAATTACAATCCACTTCGAGGGGAACCCTCCTTTACAATATTTCCACTTCATAACACAATATGATTTGAGATAATATGATCCTAAGACAAAATCTCCTTGATGTATATATATATATATAGGAGACAAATGGTAGAATTATAATAAAAGGGTGTGATGAAGGGGTTCAGAGCCTACATACAAATATAATACAAGAAATGTAATAATTCAATAAGAGGCTTAATAAGGGGTTTTATACATAACATGGGGATTTTTCTAGGGTTTAACATGCCCCTCCCCTTCAAACAAGTGTTGTCCTCAACAATTGACTAACCACAGATGTTTCTGCATGAAGAAATTATCTTCCCATGTCACCTCTTCCACTAGTAAGTTCTTTCATTTGACGAGGTAATATGTGATTGCTCTATTTCTCAACTTTTTAATTCTTGTTTCAACGATTGTTTCCAGCTCTAGTGTGATTTTACATTCTTCATTGATATCTGGTAAAATAGTTTGGACTGTGATCTTGTTGTCGATGACTTTCTTTAAGCAAGACACATTGAACACTCGATGTACACATGAATATGGAGGAAACTGCAATTTGTAAGCCATACTTCCAATACTTTGCAAAACCTTATAGGGGCCATAATATTTGGGTGATAATTTATTGTCCTTGTGTTTTTTCTTGAGGAACATTTGTTTGTATGGTTGTATCCTTAGAAATATCCAATCCCCCACTTCAAATTTCCTTTCACCGCAATGTTGATATTCTTGTTGTTTCATCTTATTTTGTTCCATAACCAATTTGTCCTTCAATAGTTTGAGGACCTCTTATTGGTTTCATATGTGTTCCTCCACTGCTTGAACCTTTGTATTCCATTTCAACGGTGATGTGATGGATGGAGGATGATATCCATAAAGTGTCATAAATGGGGAAACTTGTTATGAAGTATGGAAGGATGTGTTGTACAACCATTCCTCCAAGGGAAAACACTTGACCCATTGTGTCTGTTTATCAGATGCAAGGAAATAAATATATCCTTCTAGAAATTTATTCACAATCTTAGTTTTCCCATCAGATTTAGGGTGGTAATATGATTTATGAGCCAATTGAGTACCCAAACAAGAAAATAATTTAGTTTAGAAATATCCACCAAAAATTGGGTCTCTGTCACTTAAAATAATCTTGGGGAGTCCATGCTTTGAACTATTTCCATGAATGTTGTTGCTATTTTACTTTCTTTAAAAGGATGATAAAAGAGATAAAAAATGAACATACTTTGTTGTCGATCCATTACTACCATGATGACAGTCTTTCCTTCAGAATTGGGTAAACCTGTAATAAAATCCATTAAAACTTATTCCCAACATTGTCTTGGAATAACTAATGGTTTGAGGAGACTTGGAGTCTTGATTGTCTCTTCCTTATTCTCTTGGCAGACTAAACATTTAGACACAAAATCTTAAACATCATTTTTAATACCTTCCGAGAAAAAATCCTTCTTGATCCTGTGGTATGTTTTCAAGAATCTTGAATGCCCCCCTATAGGAGAAGTGCACAATTCTAGAAGGATCTTTTGTTTGAGTTGGGAATTCTTACATAAGTATTGGCAATCATGATACCATAGAAATTCATTCTTCCATAAAATATTATTTATTAAAATGGGGTCTTCATGTAGTTTTTGAATGATATTACATACCTCTTGATCTTGATTCCATTCTATCCTTTCTTTTTCCACCCAATTAGATTGTAGGATAGAAATTTCACATAGTGAACCTTTTGTTTCTTCTTATTTCCTGGAAAGGGAATCTTCCACAACATTATGTTTTATTTTTTTGTAGAAAATTCAAAGTCATAACCCAACATATTTGTAACCCATTTTTTTTGTTCTTATAAAGATAATCATTGCTCCAAAAAGTACTTCAAACTGTCACAATCTGTTTTTATATTAAAGAGTTCTCCTATTAGGAAGGGACACCATTTCTGAACTACATGTAGTATGGCCAACATAAATGGGTTTGACTAAGTTTTTCCTTTAATTTGGCTGCATTGAAAAGAAAGGGGCCTTCCTTCCTTCATTAAAACTACGCCAATTCCATGGCCCGAGGCACCACACTCCAGAATAATATTTTTTTTTAAGTTAGGTGTGGCCAAGACGAAAGTTGTACACATATCCTACTTATGTTTTCAAAATATTTGGTTGCTTCTTCGGTCCAAGAAAATGATTTATTCTTTAATAATTCCATTAGAGGTGTTTCTATTTGACCATAGTTCTTGAAAAACTTGGAGTAATATCCCATCAATCCTAAGAATCCTCTAAATTTCTTCAAGGTTTTGGGAATTTACCATTCCCTCATAGCTTAAATTTTGTTAGGGTCCAATTTTACACCTTCATGAGATACAAAATGACCCAAATATTCCACTTCTTGAACCCCTAAGGCACACCTGGAAGGATTTACAAAAATGTTTTGCTCTTCCAATAGTTGTAATACTCTGTGAACATGTTGTACATGTTCTTCCCAAGATTTGTTATAGATTAGTATGCCTTTTTTGTTTTGTTTGCTAGTTTGTCTATGAACCGTGGGACTAGCCTATGGCTGAGAAACAATGATTTAGGGGAATCTAAGATGTCAAAATCACCTAGGGATCGCACCGAGTCTGAGCCACACCAACCCTTAACATGACTGGAATTTCTTTCTCTGCAGGTTTCGAGCCGATTACTTTATGTAATTCCTTGAACTTTACGACACAAATATGACACACAACAAGTAAATTATTATTATTATTATTATTATTATTATTATTATTATTTTCATTAGAAAAGTAATGACAATAATACAAGAACAATAATTCTATGTTATCATGATGAATGAATTGCACGCAACACGTAAACATAAAAAACATAGCATAAAATCACATCAAGAAGCATGAAGAAATTTACGAACATTACTCTGATAAATAATATAAGTGAATACACTAAATAATATCATCAATGATAATGAAGACATAAACAACATCAAATAAACTCACACAGGTAACATAAAATTCCATGGCAATCGACAAATAAAATTTCCACAATCATGCATTACAATACATTTTTGCGTCATGAAAAATGTATTGTATTGCATGATTGTGGAAATTTTATTATTCATTTTATTAAATAAAATAAAACCTAGACAACATGAGTAGTAAGCCTTTCCTAGCAAGAGAATTAAAAGGCCATATTTTTATTATATCCTTCTCACTTTTAAAATGACACTTGTTATCTTTTCGTTCAATAAAACAATCATATCCATATTCCACTATTATAATGTTATTATTATTACTTTGAAATCACTTGCATTGAGTTTTTGTTTCCATGATAATAAGTATCATGGGCATGGAGAACACAAATGTAATTTAAATGTGTCAACGAGCAAGAAACCTTTCAATGAATTTTTAGTTACATGATAATAAGTAGCATGGGCATGGAGTACACAAATTTAATTTAAATGGATCAACTAGTAAGCAACAGTAAATGACCATCAACAACGTGAGTTGAACTCACTAAATGAGTTACTTGTTCTGTCAACAAGTTTAGATTTAGTTTTGTTGGAATGTTAGTTAGACTGTTTGTTCAAGTAATGAAGAAAAGGTTTTCAAGGATATAATACGACGACTAGAGGAAAAAATCTTGGCGCCAAACACCCATGGAAGGATTAATAATAGGATCTTCAGAAGATTGAATGTTATGACCCTATGGTGGATTTCTCCTGCTTTCTGAAATTGTAAGAATGCATTAATCCAAAGTGTCCCTAATTTATTGCAAGTATACATGCAGATACGTTTTGTTAAACAACTACACATATGTATTCCCCTTTCTATGTTTCTTCTCCCTTTCCCGTTTACTTTGATATTTATGGTAAATTGGAGGGATAAGTCTGTTCGCAAGAAGGGCATATCTTTTCCTCTCACTAGAACATTATGAAATTCGATCAACTCCTAGCAGGTCGTCGAGCTCTGAAGGCGCTGGACTCTAATGTTTGGAATTAACTATGAGTTTGTGAGGTGGTATAATAAATGCAGGAATATGACGAAAATTTTCAAAAAGCACATAGAGTTCTGGGAAAGGATTTGCCATGAAAATCGCATAGGAAAGGAGGGACGATTTTCTTAAACACACGGAGGGTTCTGGGGATAAATTTTTTAATACACAGAGAGTAATCCTCAGCACGATTTGCCATGAAATTTCTGAGAAGAGGAAGGACAATTTGTTGAATACACACAGAGGAATCCTGAGAATGGTTTGCCGTGAAATTGCTGGGAAGAGGAGGGACGATTTGTTAAATACACACAGAGGAATCATGAGAACGATTTGCAATGAAATCGTTGAGAAGAGGAGGGACGGTTTGCTAAATACAGGCAAAGGAAAAAAAAAAATGAATCTGAAGCAAGGGTCAACAATGCAAGGCTAGATCGATGGCTGAGGAGAAATAAGAAGGGAGGGTGCGCTGAAATTCTGTGTTCAAGGGTAAGTCTGAGGTAAGTGAGAAATAAATAGCGCGCAAAGTACTAGGGCATAAATTTCATTCGGGGTGTGAACAAAAAGAAGAAAACCAACGGGCTACAATGATCTAACACAAACAACGCCCACACTAGTGAATGAAAGAAAATAAATATATTTTTATCAGTAACACAATGGAACGTCCAGTGAGGGTATAATCAAGTAATTTTCCTTTTTAATTTAGAATTTAAATATGCCGAGATCCACCAAAACCATTTTGCAATCAACATAAAAATACATATTCCAAAACTAAGTAACAAGAAGATGTCTTCCGAAGATCACAACCATTCAAATATAAATCTAATCACAATACAATTACATTTATACCTAGAATACTGCGACCGTCGACGATGAAACTGGATCATTGTTGCACACTTACGCTCTGACCAGCTCATGGTCGCTAACCGTTGAGATCTCACTGGTACCTCCCAACCAATTCTAGGGGTAATATTCTTCCCCCTGAGCCCCTTGAGCCGCAAAGGGGCCACACACACAAACCATATAATGTCAGGTCTCAGATCACCTCACAAGGTCGAGCTACCACTCGTTATCCGAGCTCAGTGTCCCAACTCCCACAAGAAAAATCAGTCAGGAGTAAAATCCGTCAACATAACCTTACGCATACCAGACATGATCCATTATCTTCCTCTAACATTTCTTTTAAAGATTTTTCTTAGTGACTTGTTGCCAAAACCACACCAAATTATTTTTATTAAATTATTATTAGGTAAATTCTCCCTCGTACACTCGTCACCTAATCCCTTAGTTGCCCCAGAAATTTAATTAATTAACTAGTTTAATTTTCCTATTTCCCTCATCCACCTAAAAACATTCCTAAAAATGCTCCTCGATGTCCCTCTATTCCCTTACATTACTTTTAATGGCTGACGCCTTTCTTAAAGACTAGTTAAGTTCGAAATTAGAAGGTTCTCTAGACTAGATTCTCTACCATGTTCCACATTCCTTTTGTATTAAAATTTCTTCTTTTTGGTCTAAGTTCTGAATTAGCAGGTTTTGTACTTAGCCAACCATTAATCTTTTAAATAATTTAATAATTCACAAAAAAAAATAATTTAATTTTCACCCCCATTTTCTTCATCCCCCCTTTATTACTTGATTTATTAAATTTTAGTTCTCAATACCTACTTAGACCTAGGCTTTAAATTCTTTAGGCTTAGGAAAATTTTTCTTTTTAAGGGAAATTTTAGAATTATTAAACTTTACTCATGAAAAATGCATTTTAAGGCTGACCAAGTCCTAAGGAGACATAGTTTTTTAGGTACTTAGGTTCACTAACTCACCGGTGTTAAAAATCGCGACGTGCCCTTCAAGACACACTACATGCTCCAAGGGTGCCACTCACCTTTTGAATGATTTTGGTAGATGTCAAACCCTTGGATTCAATACTCCATCAGGTGACCTTGTGGGAGACTAAGGGACTCTAAGCAATAAGGAGCATGCCTTATTGCACGCCCCTTAGAATCATTGTGAGCGACTATCAAAGTCTACCCTCACGACATCGTGGATATCGCGAACTAGTTAATCGTTAACCTACAATTCAAGCCACAATGGGAGAGCTAGTAGGTTGTGGCAGGGTTGTTGCCACACCTCTCCCTCAATATATATGGTTTTTGTGTGTGACCTATTTACTCCAAATGTGAGTCTGGTTGGCAAGGTATCGTCAACCTGCATCCATCAATGAAACATGTCAGTGATAAAAGAAAACATCATAATATATCAGTTATATGTCACATAAGCAATATCAAAAAAATTCAAACCATAACAGTCCACTCCCTGGCTCGATCTGGAGTCCAAGGAGGTCCATTGACACCATCAACATCCTCAATCTATCAAGAGTCCTGCACACTCAGGAAAAACTAGTCAGTAGCACCTGTCGATATAAATACAATAAAATAAAATAGCATGAGATCCACAACATCATCATAATCCATAATGAAAACAAAAAATCATATAATGAATCGGATCACTTGCACACAAGTGTCCTCAAAGAATAAGTCCAATCAGGTGTGCACAAGAGAGGGATGTTACACTTTAACATTATAGAGTGCCTTAACAACACACTCTGTCATAGACTTTCCTACACCTCAGGGACTTGTAGATTAGCATATCATCAAAAAAATATACTAATTCAAATTTTCTAAGGAGGGGCTTGAAAATATAATTCATCTATCTTTCAAATGTGGAAGGTGCATTATTCAATCCAAATGGAATAACCAAAAAAATCATAATGACCTTCATGTGTTCTAAAAGCTATTTTAGGAATGTCTTCTTGCCTCATTTTGATTTGATGATGTTGAACACACAAAACAAACTGAGAGGGGGGATGAATAAGTGTAGGGCTCTTTTTCAACTTTCCTTCACAAAAAATCCTTAGTTAGCAATCACCATTCACTCATCACTTATTACTGTCATTTATTACCAGTTGTATGTGAACATATATTAGCAACATATAACAACAACATATATCATCAATAATCCATCACCACAAAGAACATAAAGAAAAAATATGTATGTACAATTTTTTTTTTATTATGGACTACAATCCTTGGGTTTATCAACAACAAATGAATATAGTATCAACTCCACAAGAGCATCAGCTCTGCAATGCAAGACTCAACTTACACAACTCAGTACCAACTAAGAACAAGATTCAATCCTCAAAGAATACCAATCTATCAACAGGTACGGGACCTGTCAGTAGTGCAACACGCATATGTATGTTCCCTACCAATAGTTCAACCTACATATGTACGCAGTCTCACTGACAACAACCTGTGTATGCCTCCTTAATAACTAGGGTTTTCTCCCCTTGAAAACTCATCCTCTGTCACATCCACTTCTTCCTTTCATTGTCCAATATGTACTATAACCAATTACAACACATCTATGTTGTCCAACATATTACTCATGCTCCTCAACCATACAGTATGAATGCTAATTAATCATGTCTAAGTAACCGGTATATTATGGAAACCATATCAATACTGAAACATAAGAGTGTTTCTCACTCATTCAATCAACCAACATAACCATATTACAATAGCCATACCAATATTGCCTCAATAATTCACCATACCATAAGAAAAAGTATACATCAAAACAATCATGTAACCATACTAGAACTTTTATGGCGGATCTGAGTCCACGGAATTCAGAACTGGAACTTGCTTTAGACTTTAGGAACCTGGCACCAACTCTCAATCAATTCTTCATGAATCTCTCCAATTGTACGCACTCTAACCTCTTTCATCTCATGTGTGTATGTGCTCTGGCTCACTGTAGCCCGCGTATGTACATTCTCTGACCCATTGTTGCTCATGTACTCCTTCATAAACTAGGGTTTCTAAAATTTTGAAACTTTCCCTGTCGAGATATCAAATGTACGGAAACTTTGATGTGTCCATGAGATCCTGCGATGAATCTTTCACCCAAAATAGGTCTTCAATATGCTCAAGAAAGATTATTTTAGAAGATACCCTTGAGTCTTCTTTATACTTTCCAAATAGCTTCCTTTAGAAGGATCCACTTGGCCTCTTTGTCCACATATCCACTTTATCCACAAAACCACTTTGTCCACATAGCCACCTTTATCCAACTTTGTCCACTTAGCCACTTTGTTCACATGTCCACTTGTCCATTTAACCCGCTTTATTTATTTAGGGTTAAACCACTTATAACCACTTTCCATAATTAGTGATTTCTCCAATAAATTTATTATTTAAATAATCCTCTTTGACTTCATCACTTCACTTTATTATTTAAATAATTTCTTATTTGTAAATACTTTGACTACTTTGGCCTTTTGGGGCTTCTGTCCAACACATGAGGGTCCTCCAACTTCACAAGGCCATAACTCTCAAACTCTGAGGAGTTATGTGACGTTCCACATACCAATAGAAATGGAATGACAAGCACTATCCATATATGATAGTTTCACTGATTAATTCATTGATATTTGTCTCATTATTCCACAATTAAGAATGGGTTCTCTAATCATACTTCTAGGATAACTCAACTGCAAAGCATATTCCCATGAGGGATTTCACCATAAGGGGACTACTTTGGAGTTCATCCATTTGTACTTCATATCAACCATGACAAGAAAATAATGACTCATCTTTATATCAATCCAGCTGGAATAACCCATGACAATACATCACTATGGCATTGTCCATTTGTCATTGATTACATGCATGACCACATGATCCAACAATTAATACATTAATGCATCAATCCATCTATGAATCATATATCAATGAAAACACATCAATCCATATTCATCTATACATCAATCCATTAATGCATCATATTTCAATGAAAACACATTGATCGATCTTCATCTATGCATGACATCATCAATGCATCATATATCAATGACAATTAATGACAACATATTGATCCATCTTCATCTATGCATGACATCATATAACTATGAATCCTCTTGACAACAATGATAATACATGATCCATCAATCACTACATCAATATACTATGACAAGACATTGTTCCTTTGATATCAATCCTTTGACATCAATGAAAACATGATCCAACAATCTCCCCCTTTGGCATTGATGGCAATACCAACATTGATATTAATTCCAATCATTGATGGTTGCATGTAGACATGGAATTGTTCTTCATCAATAGTCATATCAATCACATCAATGTGACTATCTCTCCCCCTTTGACACCAATGTGACCATCTCTCCCCCTTTGACATCAATGGAAAAGGGTAGTACTCTCATTGGGGTTTCTCCCCTTTCCTGGATGTCTTAATCTTCCTCTGAGTAATCTCTCCCCTTTTGAAAAAGGGATATCACTCTAATGTAATGTTGAATATATATCTCTCATGCTTCCCCTATGACCATCACTCCCCTTGGAACCATGCCTTTGTACTCTTTCTCCAAGTATTTACCTTTGCATTTGATAAATCTCTCCTCTTGGAATCATGGGGAGAAGAATGACTCCCCCTATCTTCTCTGCAATATGAACAATATGATACCACTGGAATATGATTTTGCTGCAAATGATACTACTCAACTAGAACATAGACTATCATAGCCACAAAGTGGCAGGTGAATGTTGAAAGGCAATGCCAAAGGTTTTGTGGTAGCTGGTGCTTTTAATTTTGGATATTATATACTATTAGCAATAAAAAATGCACTAGCATTTTAGAAAGAAAGATGCATAATATTGTAGGGAACATTTGAATAGCTTCCTAGGCTCCAAATGTAGATTTGAAAGAACCATTGGAAAGATTAAGATTTGTAGATGTCGATCGACTATTCAAGCATGCAAAAAAGACTCTCCATGACTGAGAAACTTGATTTTAAAAAAACATTGCTCTCTCACTAGCTAACCCGTCTTGAATTTTGCTAGTTAGTTGGTGAAAGCTCTGCCTTTCACCAGCTAAGGAGCGGATTTTTGGGTAAATTAGCTGGCGAAAGCCTGTCACGGACATAGTAACCGAATTTTTTCCCAAATTGAGATTTTTTGAGTTTGAATGGTTTGAAACCACTTCAAATGGGCAGGTGTTGAATTATCAAGTCTAATTCAAAGACTAGTTTTGAGGGATAAGGTCAAAAAGAGGTTTTACAACTACATTTGGCATCTTTTTTAAAGGCAGAATATCAGGGTTTTTGTACACTTCACCAAATTCGAATTTTATCTTTGGAGGACCAAATCAAACAGTCTTGGGAGGAAAAAACTGCACTTCATCAACAATCTACTTCTCTTAGTTATGGATTGACCTCATCTTGAGGATCTCTTCCTAGTTTTTTGTAAATATAGTTTACTTTATGTTTTTAGAATATCAGATCCATTGTTTTAGGATCTAAGAAATGTGATATAAAGATATAAATCTACAGACTTAAGACAGACACAAGGTTCAATCCTGGATACAATTTGGCTATGTACTTTGACTTTGTTTTGTTATAAGAATCACAGTCTCCTTTGGTTACTACATATCAGTCTTGCTCACATATTTCAGTACTCTATATTTAATTATATTCAGTTTAGTTATTCAGATCTGTTATCTTCTGATATAGCTCATGGATATGAATTAGATCTTTCTTTACCCTCTTGTATGACCCTGGATCATTGTACTTGGTTATATTGAATGTTATTCTTCACATCTTGATTATCTACTGTAACTGATATCTGGTCTCTCAAAGCACTGGTTTATTTAGATGCATAACAAGTTGTCCTTTTGATAGCCTTCTCAGTTATCCCATTTGTTCCACACATACTTTGATTATTAAAATTCTTAAGTTACCAAACATTCTTAGCCTACAACCCTAAGAAGTTTCTTGGAGTGTTAACAAATTGGCACCGTTGTCGGGGAGAGGAGATTGAAGCTCAGCTTGGGAGACGACATAGATCTGATTCTTGATGATAGACAAAGGTTAGACACTACATTGGTTGTAATCATCTATCTGGTGACTCCATGAAGGACGAATTCGGTGGCGACTCCACTATTTTGAAATCCGTTGGCGACCCCACTGGTATGAAATGAACAAGATCTTATCTAAGAGGTATGTGTTCTGTGATTTTTCAAAAATTGTTGGTTTCCCTAATCCAGTGCCTAGCAGAGATGAATGGGAACGCATCCTTCCCATATTTTGAGGACAAGAATGGGAAGTGTCAGTTGAACACTTGTTGGATTTTCATGACTTTATTCATCAACTTGAAATTGTACATGAGGATGTTAAGATCGAGATCTTCTTTTTCTCATTAGAGGGAATTGCTCATGAATGGTGTCAGTCTCTTCCTATTGCAAGTGTTAGGTCTTTGACAGATTTTCATTCAGCCTTCAATTCCTTTTGTAAAGAACTTTTTCCAAATGATCTTCTCTATCCTGAATGTTGTCATGAATTTCATTTATTGACTAAAGATTCAGATGTTCATGAAGAGTACGCTGCTATAGAGAATACTCTTCAGTATCCAAAAATTCTTGATCCACATTATGATAGCCATGAGGATTCCCTTAACATTATATCAGATTCATCTATTAAAGATGATGATCATGATGATCATATTGTTTCTTTCGAAATATTTAAAGGTGATGATCAGATTATTCCTTCTGAAAACTTTCAAGATGTTGAGCATAATGATAAATCAGCAAGTGACATTTTCAGATTTGCAGAAGATCATGAGGGCACCCTACAATTTCAAGATTTGCAGGAACTACAAGTTTGCAGCAGATATAAAGAGAGTGATGGTGAAGAGGAGCAGAAAGGTTCTGATAAGAAATTGAGTTTGTATTTTCCTCCCATAGAGATTAAGTAGTCTACATCCAACATTAAGACCAGTGAAAGCAATCAACAACATTGCAGTCAGTTGGATCAACAACTCAAAGAGGTATTTCATCATAACTTCAATGACCCTTTTGTTGACTATTTAGAGTCTATGAGTAGCATGGATGTTAAAATAGTTTTGTCAGAAGAAGATTTTCTTTATCGTCCTTTCAAACCTCTTTTCTGTATGATATGGCTTCCTTTATTTTTCGGGGAAAGATCTAGCACGATGTCAATAAATCATTTCCTGACATGGCTTCATTGGAAGCATGACTTCACTTAATAAGAGCTAGTACAGTTGGTTAAGAAGTAGGAGTAGGAAAGAAAATAATCTCCCCATATGAGCAGTCAGATCCTTTCAATTATTGGTTGTGGAATAAACAGGTAGTCTACAGGCACGCTTCAAGTTTTTAAGCTATAGGTTTGCAGGGGATTAGTTCTAAAGGCCAAATGACTCCAAATTATTCATGCAGCTCCATTTGGTATCTCTTGGCCAAAATGTCTTTGGCATTATCTACAATACAAAAATAAAAAATAAAATGTTATTCATTTTAATCCTAGCCTTTGCTTTTATAATTAAAAAATCTCATCAAAAAGGAAATGTGAACTTTTAAATATTCTAACCCTAAGCCTTTATACCAAATTCTATTTTGGGAGTTTCTAAAGCCAAACCAGGCCTTGGACTTTATGGTTTTTTAAATTTTGGGGGAACCCATAGGCCCAAGGCCATGAGCCAAGCCACGGGTCTAATTCACGAAGAAGATCCACTGACAGGTGTCTTTAGGAAGCTGCCCATAATAGTTTCATGTGATTTCGATCTGTCTGTGTTATTTGAGCTAGGTGCACATAATTTTGCAAGTGTCCATATCTACAGGTCCAGTTACAAGTCTGCATACAATGGATATGTCTGTATATAAGAAACACATGTCGATCCTGATAAATGAGACACATATCGATTCTCTTTCTTTAAATAAGAATGGCATTCATCAACAATGGTTTCAACCTCAGTTGTCGGTTACTCTTTCCTTTGACTTGCTTCCTACTGAATTAAGCTACTACCTACTCCATTCAGATTAGATCAATTTATAACCAAAGGGACCTCACTCAGGCATACAAGACAACTGGAACTACTACTACCAAAGCAATCTTGTCCTTTTCCTTCTCTCCCAGCAACTACCACCAGACTAGGTTCTCTGCATGTCGCTAGACAATACAATCTACGATTCCCTCCTCAGATCAAGAAAGTAAGCTGGTCATAAAGGAATCTAGCCCTCTATCCTTCCACCACACTTTCTGGAGTAGGCTAGAAGAATTCATTAAGCATAGGTGGGCCTCTTTCCTGGGGGGTGTGACTGTAGATGTTGGATTTTGCAGGCAGAAGATGTGCACGCGACATATTTGATGAAGTATAGATGCATTCTGATAGTTTGATAGATGGCATTCTTCCTTTTTGGATATTTAGTTACAAGTTTCCATACAAACACCGAGTCTAGATGCCCGATTTTGCAGGTAGAAGATGTTCACGTGCTGGATTTGATGAAGTACAATTGCGTTCTGGATAGTTTGATAGTCACAGATAAAATTGAAAGGGAATTGATATACAAAGTTCTTTCTGAAGCTTGTGGCCCCATTCCTATGAGTTGGTTCATTACACTTCTTGTTGTTATCTCTATTATAATTCCTTACTCCACATATACATTTTTCGAAAGAAGATTTTTTCCTTTGTATCACAACCTTATTTCAATGAGCAAGGCATGAAGGTGATCATGAAGACTCGGTGATAAATAAGATTCCAATGCATAGGATTCATGTTTGTTTTACAGAAAGAGTTGAAGCTAACATCGAGCACTTTAAGAATTTATTTGCGGAACAACCTAGATAATGAGCAAGCTTTCTCAAAGTGGGTGACTTTTAATAGGAGTTTGTTTGAAATAAAAGCACAAAGGAATTGCAGAATCCCTAGGTAGGATAATCACTTGACACAATGTTACGATGTCCTTCCGGAGGGTCTGCATTTCAATTCCTCCACTCATACAATTTCAGAAAATTCCAGTATATCATTTGCTTTAGTATATGGATTTTGTAGTGGTGAGATAAAACTTTAAAAGATGGAATGGTCCAAATCATTATGTTAAAGAAGGTGGATTACAATAGAAAATTGGTGTAAATGTGGCTTTACAATCTTTTATAGGCCACACAGGTCCTATACTCTATTTGGCAGCACATAATATGGTGGTTACTGCAAAGGATCACAGAGTAGACAAGAGAGTAGACAAGTATTGGTATTAGACAGTATGGATTGTACTGTTCGTATGTGAGATTTGGAGGGTGGAAGTGTGGTTTCATTAACTATAAAAGGTTTCTAAGAATGGAAATCCAGATGCATTATTGTTAGATTTGATGTTCATCACAAAAGCCTTTCAAAGATGATAAATCTATGTAAAATGCTATCACATGCATGCAATCTAATTGATCTATTCACAACAGAGCACATGCTTCTTTTCTTCCTGCAGTGAAGGAAACACTATTTTGTTGTCCTCGAGTTCATTCCATTTGGAAATTTCTCGTAGATATTTTGTTTGCATATCTTACAGTGGCTCAAGAATGATAGGTTGATGTACATTTGCAAGGAGATAAATCAAAAGAACACTGAGTTTTTGGTGAACAATAGTTTTGAATATGAAAGTTTTCTTTTGGCCAATGACAGAGCTTTCACCAGTGCAAAGAGAAAAATTTTAACTAGTTAGCTGGTGAAAAGCAGAACTTTCACCAATTAACTAACAAATTGTAAGGTGAATTAGCTGGTGAAAATACAGAAAGAAATTTTTGGAGAATTAAGCTGGAGCAAAGCAATTTTGGAGTATTTGAAAAGGTATGGGAACATCAAATGATTAACCACCAAATCAAGAAAAACTTAGCATCAATGATTCGTGGAAGATCCTCAGACTAAAGAGGTCGTAAAGGAGGCATCTGATATGGTATTAGCAGATGACATTTTTAGTTCAATAGTTGTAGTTGTTACTGAAGGTCGTTCCATTTTTACAACAACATGAAGGTTTTAATTCGGTACACAATATCCTCAAATATCGGTGAAGTTGCTTCAATATTTTTCCTTCGAAGACGATCCATGTGATTACTTCTCAACTGGCAAAGCTAAAGCTATAACCCTTAATCATTCATTAACAAGGTTTTGATCCATGGGCTTATATGAGGAAGAAGATCTCTGAAATCTATATTCATCATGGCTAGGCAACCAAGATTCAGATTTGTGGCAATATATATTGGGTTTTGATACATTTTATTTCAGAGGACCTAGGTGGCTAGCTCTGTCTTCTAATTCAATATGGATCAGTTATCTTCTGAAAATATTCTTCCAAATTCCTTTCAGGGAAATGACATGACTGAGCAACTTGCATTGATATGGAGATCAAAACAGAGATGGGCATTGGTTCACAAGGTGCAATGATGTTCTTCGAAGAAATCGAGAAGGGTGAAGTGTTTGATTCAACACACCAGGACATCTCAAGACAAATTCTTTATATCTCAAGCTGTTGAAAAACAAAAAGTCAAAGACCTCAAGCTGCCTGCAATACTCTCATTTCAAGTTTGATGTTATCCTAGAATTCTCAAAACCATGGTTACATATTTCACCATCCTGCCTATGTTCAACACTTTTCTTCTTAATGAAGAGAATGCTAGAAAAAATTCCATGTCAATGTGCAAACAACATTTCCAGGGGAGTTTGAAGTAGACATGCTACAGATAAAGAAGATTGGGAAAGATAACAACAAACTTTGGAAAATATCCAGATGATAAATTGTAAAGGCTGAATGACTCCATGGCCAATACTAAAGGCACAGGGTCTACCATGTTCTTGGAGACCTCATAGGGAGGTCTCCATCCAAGTTGGATCTAGATGTTAGCGATAAAAAATGCACTAGCATTTTTGAAAGAATGATTTATAATCTTGTAGGGAACATTTGACTAGCTTCCCGGGCTCCAAATGCAGATTTGAAAGAGCCATTGGAAAGCTTAGGATTTGTAGATGTTGATTGACTATTCAAGAATGCAAAACAGACTCTCAATGACTAAGAAACTTGATTTTTAAAAAAGAATGTTCTTTCACCATCTAACCCATCTTGAATTTTGCTAGTTAGCTGGTGAAAGCTCTGCCTTTCACCAACTAAGGAGCGGATTTTTGGGTAAATTAGATGGTGAAAGCCTCTCACGGCCAGAATAACAAAAATTTTTCCCAGATCAGGATTTTTTGAGTTTGAATTGTTTGAAACCACTTCAAATGGAAAGGTGTTGAATTATCAAGTCTAATTCAAAGGCTAGTTTTGAGGGATAAGGTCAAAAAGAGGTTTTTCAACTACATTTGGCATATTTTTCAAAGGCAAAATATCAGGGTTTTTGTACACTTCACCAAATTTGAATTTTATATTTGGAGGACCAAATCAAATAGCCTTGGGAGGCTAAAAATTCACTTCATCAGCAATCTACTGCTCTTAGATATCGATTGACCTCATCTTGAGGATCTCTTCCTAGATTTTTGTAAATATAGTTTACTTTCTATTTTTAGAATATCAGTTCCATTGTTTTAGGATCTGAGAACTGTTATGTAAATCTATAAAGTTACAGACTTAAGAAAGACATAGGGTTCAATCCTGGATACATTTGGCTATGTACTTTGACTCTGATTTGTTATAAGAATCACAGTCTCCTTTGGTTACTACATATCAGTCTTGCTCACATATTTCACTACTCTGTATTTAATTCTATTCAGTTTAGTTATTCAGATCTATTATCTTCTGATATAGCTCATGGATATGAATTAGATCTTTCTTTAACTTCTTGTATGACCCTGCATCATTGTACTTGGTTATCTTGAATGCTATTCTTCACATCTTGATTATCTACTGTAACTGATATCTGGTCTCTCAAAGCACTAGCTTATTTAGATGCATATTAAATTTTCCTTTCCATATCCTTCTCAGTTATCCCATTTGTTCCACACATACTTTGATTATTAAAATTCTTAAGTTACCAAGCATTCTTAGCCTACAACCCTAAGAAGTTTCTTGGAGCGATAACATATACCATACCTAGCCTGGATGGATCTACAAGGTCTCAACCAGTGAGCACATTGCCGAGAATGTCCCCAACGTCACACGAGATCTGGTATATGTTTTTCTTGCATCTTATGACGATAAAGAAATGGAGATCCAAATTACATGAGACAATATAAAGGCCATCTTCTATGTATGTAAAAATTGCATGTGTTTTTTTTCAATGGAAGCTTTCAAATAAATAAATACGATGCAGTACAGTGATTATGATCATTTTATACTGTATTGATGTCTTTGACGATGATGATGATGGCAGGATATGTTGGCCATTGGCATGGATACATCATCTACAAGCATAGAGTGGGAAATGTCTAAATTGTTGAGGAACCTGCCACTATTGAACAAGGTTCAGGATGAGCTGGAATGTGTAGTTGGAATGGGGCGGATGGTGCATAAACTGGATATTCCTTCTCTCCTTTATTTACAAGTTGTGGTGAAAGAAACTCTTAGACTCCACCTGACATCACTCCTTGCCCTTCCTCACTTAGCTGTGCAAGCTTTCAATGTGTTAGGCTATGAAATTCCCAAAAACAGTCACGTTTTGGTGAATCTTTGGGCAATCGGGGGGAACCAAATTTCATGGGAGGATATGGGAGGATTCCGAAAGGTTCCCGCCAGAGAGATTCATGCAAGGTGGCTTCATGGATGAGGAAATATAAAAATTAATGTCAAATGTGGTAATTCCAAAGGTTAATCAGTTAAACATGGCAATCATATGGTGGTACAGTAATTTCTTAATATGATTAAATAAATGTTAAAAATTAAACATGTTAACTGATGCATTCAAAAATACAAGGAAGTTATGAAGAGTAAATCACATTCATTGATTTGGGAGGACGACTAACAAACCTCAAACCTCAACAAGATGAATTGCAATCAAGATGTGTTCCCATACATGTATGCCATATCAACCATAAACCAAGTGCCAATCATACTGCTAGTAGGTGCCTCTAACAATGTATCAAATGTGTACCAATCACTCATCAATTATGATTCATCAATGATGTACAACATAACCACCTCATCAACTCATCAACTACATTCCTCAATATGTAGCCCAACCACATGCCAAATGCATGCACCAAGATATCCAACAAATATGCCTCTAACAATACATCATAGGATATATCAATGGAACTCAAATATGTACCATCCATGTACCCTAATAGATCTTCCTCAACCTCCATTCACTACAACAAATGCTAAGCATCCAAAAATATATGTACTAGAAGTGTGCCTCAATAGATCAATGATATATCTAGCTAGTATCATCATGATATATCTCATAACCAAAGTTCCATAACTTTACTGTCACAACTAGCATTGTTCCTCAATAGAAAAAGCCTCAGTCCACACTCTAGAGTTAGTATAATGCATCAAGAATAGACTTTCTATACTCAACCATATGTCATCACCATACATACATCAATTATGTATGCCAATATGTAATCATGAAAACCTGCAGCCAACCATGTCATACCCTACAACCAACCATGTCAGACCCTGCAACATAGAGTTATACAATCATACCATGTTGCAACTCATATGCATAGCCTTTTTCAAAAGCTATTACTAATTGTACGTGTCCTTCTATATAGACAACTCACATATGTACTTGACCTAGTTATAGTCAGCTCACATATGTATGCGAATGTTATCATCGCAACCCACATATGCTTCAGAAGATGTCAAACTTGAGCTTCTCTTAAGGCTTCCATTATGTTATGATTATTCAATATTCTTCACCCACTTCTGAAGGTGTTCCAACTTCTCATAACTTGATCTGTGAGATTCCATATTTCCAACATTGTCTTCCCTTCTAGCTTCATTTGTTCTTCTAGTCATACTATATGAAACACTCCTCATGGATTGTCTTCTTGTGTTCCAACAATCATGGCATTTGTAACCAAATCCACTACAACTATAGCATCTCATGGTGTGACAATGAGAAACAATGTGTCCTACTTGATTACATCTCCAACACCTTAGGGTGTTATGAAATCTTTCATTATCTCTCCTTGCATAATATTTTCATTTCAAATATTTGTGACCATATTCACTACATGAGTAACAGTGACCATGAAAAACATTTTCATACCTTTTCTTTGGTGCCCATCTTGAAGGTGTCTCTCTTTTGCATTTTCTTTGAGGTGTAAATATGGATTCTTGATGTCTTCCTTTCTTTGTTCTTTTGAAAGTTTCCTTTCTTTGTTTAGATGGTTGACTTACAACATCATTTCCATAGTTTGAGAATGAGGGACTTACCTCAAGATTCTTTGAGGTGCTTGCTTCAAAATGTGTAGCTTCTTTGTTGTATCCAAGACCTAATTTATCATTTGGTGATCTTTGACTATCCAATATCTCATTCAATATTGTTGATCTATTCAAGAATTTGTTTGACTTCTCTACTTTCTTTCTAATATCAACAACTTCATCTTCCAACTTATGACATGAATCTTCCTTTTCATTTACTTGATTCTTTAATAGTTCTTCTACCCTTTTGGATTCTTCAATTTGGGTCTTTAGATGCATATTAACTTCAAGACTTTTGCTAATCTCATCATCTACCTTCTTATTTTCTTCTATTTCATTCTTTAGTCTTTTGATCTCTTCTTCTTTTTCTTCTAATTGAGTCCTTTTACTTTCTTCTTGTTCTTTGAGCATTTCCTTTAGTTTCAAAATATGTTTTTGATTCTTTTCAAGAAACCTTTTAGCATTCTCAGAAAGATAGCTATAGTCTATATAACTATGGTCATAGTTGTATTCATATAGACCCCAATCAAATTTATTTTTAAGATTTGAAAGTTCTTCTTCTACTTCTTCCATGGGATAACTATCATCTGATTCTATACAAACTATTTCTAGAATTTATTCTTCACTTGTAGAGAAACATTCAACATCATCACATTTAGAATTATTGCAATTAGAAGATTTTGGATATTCTTTACCTTCATTGATCTTGATGGAATTGTCTTCAAGGTCTTCCTTTTTTCCTTGGTATGTCTTCTCTAGCTTTATCCATAGATCCTTGGAGGAAGTGCATTGTCACATGCTTTATTTGATAGAACTTGAGAGTCCAGTGAAAATTGTCTTGAGAGAAAATGCATCATTCTTCTTTTCTTCCTTTTGAGCTGCAAACTTTGACTTGTTCTTCAAGGGCACTGATCCACCAATAGTTTCTTTCCAAACACCTCGTCCTTTTTATTTCAAATACTTCATTTCTATTCTCCATGCCGAATAATTTTCCTCATCAAGGATTGGAACTTCATCATCCATTTGTGTATCCATGGATCTCCTCCAAGATTGTTAAGGATTATGGTGAAGGAGAGCGAGAAATAAAATTTCCACAATCATGCATTACAATACATTTTCCATGACGCAAAAATAATTAGTAATGACTAAGAATTATATTGACCCCCTTTCAATGTGCAAAAGTAGAGAATTCTAAAAACTTATTTAATACTTCATTCAATACCTTAAATTATCAAACGCACAAGGAACAATTGAGTTTAAAATCATTGTTCCAAAATACTAAATAAACCAAACTAAACATCTAAAAAACATCATTCCATTCATTACTTTTCATGCGCGCAAGAAATCAATTTAATCTACGTAAACATGCACCTACGTCAACTAATGCACAAGAGAATACATGCCCCTTTTCTAAGGCACAAGGGAAACTAATCTCATAACTGATCATACTTAACAATGATTATAGACGCTAATGAAATCAAATATTTAACTATATTAAAACATACCTTACCTCATAACCAACATGCACCATCACTTTTATTAACTAAATCATTCACATCTCAACATTTTTCTAAAGGCACGAGAGAAATCGACTTCATTATATAAGGCGCAAGAGGTTAGAAACTCTTGATCAATCATATATCCACATTTATAAAGGAGAATAATTTCCAAGTAATAAAACATTTGTATCTGAACATAATTTAGTGGCGACATATAATCTAAGAAATCAATAATCATGCTTAAATAAATCTAATTGGCGAAATAGAAACTAATTAATACACATTCCTCGTTATTGTTATGATGTTGGAATGATAATCGTCGTCAATGATTATTACTATAATATAATGGTAATAATATTAAACTTAGTCACAATACAATGGACCCTTTCTATATAAATAAAACATAGGCATATTACAATAGATTCATTTTACTGAATAAAATAAAACCTAGAGTAGTAAACCTTTCCTAGCAAGAGAATTAAAAGGCCATATTTTTACTATATCCTTCTCACTTTTAAAATGTCACTTGTTACCTTTTCGTTCAATAAAGCAATCATATCCATATTCCACCATTATAATGTTATCATTATTACTTTGAAATCACTTATATTGAATTTTTGTTTACATGATAACAAGTCGCATGGACATGGAGAACACAAATATAATTTATATGTGTCAACCAATAAGCAACCTTACATTGAATTTTTGGTTACATGATAATAAGTAGCATGGGCATGGAAAACACAAATTTAATTTAAATGGGTCAACTAGTAAGAAACAATAAATGACCATCAACAAGGTGAGTTGAACTCACTAAATGAGTTACTTATGTCAACAGGTTAAGATCTAGTTTTGTTGGATTGTTAGTTAGGATTTTTGTTCAAGTAATGAAGGAAATGTTTTCAAGAAATTAATACGAGTGCTAGGGGAAAAAATCCTGGCTCCAAACACCGAGGGAAGGATTAATAATAGGATCTTCAAAGTATTGAATGTTATGATCCTATGGTTTATTTCCCTTGTTTTCTAAAATTGTAATAATGCATTAATCAAAAGTGTCTCTAATTTATTGCCAGTATACAACCGGATACCTTTTGTCTGACAATTACACATATTCATTCCCCTTTCAATGTTTCTTCCCCCTTTCCTGTTTACTTTGATATTTATGGTAAATTGGAGGGATAAGTTTGTTAGCAAGAAGGGTGTATATTTTCCTCTCACTAGAACATAATGAAATTCCTTCAACTCCTGGCAAGTCGCCGAGCTGAACGCCTAGAAGGTCGCCAAGATTTGAAGGCACTGGACTCTAATTTTGGGCATTAACTATGAATATGCGAGGAGGTACAATAAATGTAGGAATCTCAAGAATGTTTTCCAAAAGCACAGAGACTTATGGGAAAGGATTTTCCTTGAAAATCATAGAGGAAAGGAGGGATGATTTTCTTAAACACACAGAGGGTTCTAGGGATGAATTGTTGAATACACACAAAGGAATCTCGAGAATGGGACAAATTGCTTGTGGGCTAGTTTTCCAAATGGGGATTTGACCCATGGGTGGTGACATCTCTGATGTTCCGTCATGAGGATTTTGTATGGGAATTTCATCAGGAAGTATCGGGGTGGGAAGGGTAATTGAATCTGCTGAGTTCTCCATGAATGGAGGGTCTGATATCTCAACTCCATCAGTTACGACAATGAAAACAACAGTCGTAGTGGGGGGTGGGAAGCCTTGGTATGTATCAATCAAATATGGATCCTGAAACATCCCTCGTCCGACATATGTCATTGGGGCTAAGTCGACTCTAGAGAGGATGAGTGGAAGGATTTTATCAATGTGTCCTAACTGGTTGGGTTCATGGTGGGTCAATTGATTGATGGTGAAAATTCTCCCATTGTGAGAGAATAGCATGGTACAAAATACCAAGGAAGATATAGCATGTATTGTGTACATGTAGCTTCGTCTAAATAGGATATTATAATTCAATTGGATGTCGATGACTTCTATGTTGATAAAAATTGTTTTCCCCCGCAACTTGATTGGAACATTTTGATACAGTCCTTATGGTTGGGATGGGTGACCATCATAAGTTAGAAGCATGATGGTGGAGGGGATCAACTTAGGTGAAACAAGTTGCTACCAAAATGATTTGGACATGATGTATGTGGATGATCTTTTGTCTATGATGCAACAATAGACCATGATATTTAGAATTTTGATAGGAATTTGGAATTTGACTAATGATGGAATTCATGAGTCTTCTTTGTTAAAGTCAAATGTGATTAGGTGGGTGTCTAATAGATCTATTGACCCCAATTGTGAAGGTAATTCCTTTCGTTGGGAAGGGAATATTTGAAGTACTTCCATAACTTACATGAAAGCTGGTGATTGAGTGAGGTCATCAATAAGAATGCAGTTGTGAGCTGCCTTAGCATGAGGATTATGCACATTCCCGCACAAAGGTGTGTGAGGCATGCGGGTGATGGCTTCAGTGTTAGGATGACGTATCATCCATGGTTTCTAGTTTGTGGTTAGGGAGCATTCGAAGTGGTGGGTAATGGATTAGTGGATGTACTATATTAGTGACTAGAAGTTTGTAGGAGGATTTACTCTTTAGAAGTGAGGATGATACGCTGGTCGGTGGTGTTCCCTAGATGGGGCTATTCAGGTGGAGGGAACTTCTTTTGTGGGTGTGGGCATTAGACCCCCTCTGGTTGAGTATTAATGACTCCTTGATGTGGGATAGGTTTTTTTTAATAATGACGATGGTGGTGGTGGTATATAAGTGGGAGGTCCTTGAGGTGGAATTTGAGGGTTGGGATCATGTTGGGGATTCATGACATCCTTCATTCATTTGTAATCGGAAATTTGGGGAAAATTGTGAGTGTAATAGCCATATTCACCACATAATGTGCAAGGGTAATTGGTTCAAAGGTTTTTGTTTCACCCTTTTCGGGTTTGACCATTATTAATGGCCCCTTGGGGATTTTGGTTGGTTTGGCATTGGTTGCCCCAAACTTGGGGATTTTTTTGAGGGGGGTCCCTCCTTGTCCCTAGATCCTATTCTTTCCTTTCTTATAGTTATTGTTGGGTTGATGAGGTGGATTGGCCATATTCAATTGTTCAAAATATTGAACTTGTTGAAGGGGGGATGGTTGAATGATATTGACCCCTGCCTGGTGTTGTCCATGTGGGGGTGTTACATGTTGTGTTGGACCTGAGAAGGGATAGTTTGTGTTACCTTGTTCAGGTCCATATGGGTTGTAAGAAGTGGAGGTAGCTCTATCATTACTAGGTGGATAGGACATTGTTGGTTGAGGAACTGGTTGCGGAATAAGAGTTGGTTGGGGGAGGTTCCATTAATGGTGGGGGGTGGGGTGGGGGAGGGTAGTATGAAGCTCCCCCATATGGTTGAAAGTATGCGTTGGTCCCATATGTGGGTATTGAATTTGCATGTGGTTGAATATGAGCCATGGATCTTGTTATCACATTAATTTGTCAAGGGACGAAGGTTGCATCCATGAGTGCCAAGAACAACATGCAATGCGACTTGTTATGAGCTGGAATCATTCAAATGGGTGAGTTCATATTGAAATGGTAGGGATTCCATGTGGATTTTAGATCGGTGGTTCGCGGGTGTTAGGAATTTGAAAGCTGCTCAAAGATTAGCGCCAAAGAAAAATCTTGAGATCAAAGGTTGAGCAAAGATTAAATCTGGGTCATGGATCTTATTGGGAGAGATCAACGGTACAAGATTATCGCGGGAATCGGGAGTTTGAAATGTTGTTAAAGTTGTTCGTCAAAGTACCAAAGTCCCAAAACCCAAAATTAGCATGGGTCATCTACTCCGTCAGGATATGTGGCGCTAGATCCAAGTCGTGAAGAAAGTCATTTAAAGAAAACTGAAGTGAGGGATGCGTAATTTTCCCGAGACCCAAAGGTCCGAAGTCCAAAAAAGTGAGTAATGTAAAGATATTATAAAATCAATGTCTTGAAGCATCCTTAGAGATGAGCGTCGAGTCATGGCTCGAGGTCACATGCAGAAAATGCAGTGGAGAAAAATCTGACACCAGAAGCCTTGGGAGCGTAAAGGAAGGAGTTTAGATTTCACGAGATCTACATCAAAGGCTAAAAACCACCTATGTTAGTCATAGAGTGATATTATCATGGTTTTAAGGCGTCAGGTTAACTCGAAGAGATGCTAGAATCACATGGAATATCTTTGAATGTTAAGCCTCATCCCGATCCCGATGAAGGTAGTTAATGAAAAAGGGAGTGGTGGTTGAAACCTCGGATCACTCCATAAATGGAAGGTATGGAAGGTTTGGTTGTGGGAGTTGAACCTTCAGCCCATGGTACTCCTAAGAGCATGTTTTCCTGCAAAACCCATGCTAATCTAAGCTCATTTCTAACAGAAGAATGCCTACACAGTCTAACAGAGAAGACACGGATGAAAAGACTTGAATGCAGGGGCTTGCTCGTGCTCCTGGTAGTGTTGAATTGTTCTGAGTATTGATAGTTAGTTTTGGTATTTTGTTAAGGTAGTCAATTGGTTGAGCAGAGCTCCATATTTTTTGTAATTTTTTGATGCCATAACTGTTCTCTAGTTATGTATCAAATTTGAGACTTCCATGTTAATATAAGTTACCTTTTTTCATCTCTCTGTAAAAACTGTGCTAAAACACTCGAGCATGGAGGATCCGGTCAAGGGTTGTTATGTTGTTGTAATGTAGGTTTGATTACAATGGTATCGTGACTTGCTTTAGCCAGCTCCCTTGTTATATTTTTGCCTCTTACATTGAATGTCTTGGGAATGGAGGATCCAGTCGAGTTGTTGTAGCTGCATTGTGATGTAGGTTTGATCATTATGTTGTTGTGACTATGTTGTTTGGACATATTTAAGTGTCTGAAGCTTGAGATTAAGATTTATCTCGAGTCTGCTTTTTTCTTCTCCAAGCTGCTTGAAAGATTGGTGCCCATAACATTCTTGTTCACCTTTCTCACTAACTCTTCCCTCTGCTCACATTTAAACTCAATTCACTGACTGAAGTTAATGTGGCCCTCACTTCATTGTGCATTTCTTGTCCAGTTCTATGTTGAACATCATTCATATTTTGAGTTTTCTCCATTGACCTCCACTCATATAAAACCAACATCCATTGAAAAATATGATGGGTATTGGGCTTATCCTCCTGCAATCTCAGGGTGACTCTTAGTGCTAGCATTCTTGGCGTTGTTTCCTGGGAATGAATTGAAGACATTTCCCTGGGATAGAATGACAAAGAAATTCCTATTCTGAGGGTGCATCAGAAATAAGTACCATTGAAGATTGTAGTTTGCACTTGGCGAATCCACAATAAAAGACTCCACTGGGGAGGATCCTGTTGACAGAAATATGACCATACCGAAGGGGATGACCAAGTATCAATTTATGATCTTTCTTCAGGGAATCTTGTTCTTCTTTATCAGCTCATTTCTCTCCTTCCCTTTACATATAAAGAGGATTATCCTTGGCTTTGTCTATTCAGGTGATAATAATCCTTCCTTTATTTATCCATCCTTGGAAGAAGAAGACATGCCCTCTTCTTGTGTTGTAGATGTTGATCTTGTGTCTTCACCTCACCCTATTCATAAAAGTGAGATTTGTATAGGATTTCCTCTTGAAATTGATCACCCTTGTGACCTGGAGGGGGTTGAAAATGACTCAAAGCCTTCTCAGATCTCATTGCCTTTCATTATTACTGTTGAGCCTGTCCATCTTCTTATTAAACCTCATACTCAGCCCACCAATTTTCAAGCTAAGATTATAGACAAGATGTTTAAACCTTTAAGGCTGCCACATGAGCTTCATCCTTATCCTTGTTATTGCTTTGAGTATCTTCCTTGGTTTTCTAGAGAGGATCATATTACAACTGAGAGGCATTTGGAGGCCTTTGAGAGCTTTTTTGATTAGTTTGAGATTGTTCATGATGAATTTTCCATGAGGTTGTTCTCAAACTCTTTTTTTGAAGATGTTGTTGTGTGGTTTAAATGTTTGGTAGCCGGTTCTATTGGTTCTTGGATTGAGCTATGCAATTCATTTCTAAAGTGGTGGGGTGAGAACAAGTCCCTTGATTAGTATTTGGATGATTTTAATGCCTTGAGGAGAGGGGAAGAGGAAGCCTTGTATTTCTTCAATAGGAGGTTTTATAGTGTTTATCATAGTATTCCTATGGAGATCAGAGCCACAGAGACTGTTTCCATGGTGTACTATGTCATGGCTCAACATTCAGAGCCTGTCCTTCTCCTGAGAAAGAGGAAATATTCATCTTTAAGACACTTATTTGAAGATGTTGAAGAAGATGAAGAGAAAATTTGAGATAGAAAGGGGGTTCGTATGAAAGCATATATTGAAAAATTGCATGTACATGAGCAAGAAGATTGTTAGTATGTTTCAGATTCTGAGCAAGAAGACAATGATTATAAGTCAAAGATGAAACAACAACAAGGATGCAAGTATGATTCACATTTGGAAGCATATTCTTCAATATTTGTATTTTTTTCAATGGAAAAGAATGAGTATCAATATTATGATCATTTTTCAGACCATTTTGAGCATGTAGTAGTGGTTGATTGCATAGATAACTATATGTTCTTGGTTGATCATAATTTTGATGCTTTATATCTTGTTGTACAATTATCTTGTGATCATTCTTATGAATAAGAGACTACAATTGTTCATGATCAAGAGTTAGTTTTGAAAAAACAAGGAGGTCATTTATTTACAGGCAGAGAGGTATTTACAAAGGGGAAGCCTGGTCTTCTAAGGAAGCCCGAATTATATCATGTGATGCATGATCCTATAGCCATATACATGGAGTCATATGTTTCAAATTTTCTGAAACTTTCAAATTGCATTATTTTACCGATACTCATGGGTGAGTATGGTTTTATGGAGGAATTTATGTCTCATATGCTATATTTATGCTATTATTCATTGATCAGTGGCATAGATGAGGTCTTTTCAGTCATCAAATTACTTGAGTGGTTGTTGTGGAAAGCTACTTTTACTTGATCAAGTTGCAAATTTGGTTAGAGTAGGGTAGAATAGGAAATAAGCCTGTTATCGAGAACTTTTTTTCTTTCTCTTTACAGTAGTTTTTCAACTAGTTGACTGAATAAGTGGCAGTTTCTGGAAGTATTTTGAGGTTGGTTACACAAAGGAATCCATACCCCAACAACTAAGGCAATGAAAACTACGAGTTCTTGGCAGCTCACAGGGAGAATGCCATCCCCTGTGGAGCCAAATGTTATCACAGTAAGTTGTCAAGGGCTACATGCCACAGCCATGAGATCTAAGCACAACATGCAAAGTGGCTTGAATCATTCAAATGGGAAAGTTCGGCTTCCAACAGCTAGGATTCCATGTGGAGTTCATATCAACGGTTCGCGGGTGTTCAGAATCTGAAAGTTTCTCAAAGATTAGTTGTTATTGGATAAATCCGTAGGTGCAAATACTAACTGATCTCCCTAGATCCACTTGGATCTAGAACAAAGCAAGACAGAACATGACTCTTTCCCTAGATTTTTAACCATTTAATTAACTAGGAGGTAAGAACAAATAACATACCTTATTATCGCATCCTATGATCTTTGTTGCTCCTGCTTTACTCCAGTGCTCTCGTGCGGTTAAGACCAAGACAACAAAAACCAACCAAAGTGAAGAAAGCACAATATATTCAATGATTAACCTATGTGTATGATCAAGGAATTACACAATAAAGTGAAAATAGCTTTATAGGAAAGAATCATATTACTATATCATATTAAATGTGAAAGAGAGATTACAACCATGGCCTTGATGTCGTAAGGTCCCTCCAACTATCCTTCGTTCCCCACACACTTCTTTCTCCAAGGAATCTGAAACCATAGATCTGATAGCTACTCACAATCTATCTTGACAAAGCAAATCTCAAAGCCACTCCAACCAATTTGATAATTCCAAGCCAATCAAGAACAAGCTCATGAACCAACAAAGCTCAAGAACCAACAAAGCTAACTTTTTCCACGAGAAATCCTCTCCTTTTATAAGTTGAAGAGGATAAGGTGAGGAGGTTAAGATGATCCCACTAAATCATGAAAGTGAGTAAGATCCAAACCATTCGGATGCCACCTCACCATAGAAGTTTCTCCTTCTAGAAGATTCGAGAAAACACTCATTTTTTCCATGTGTAGGCATTCTCGCACCCTAGCTATAGAGAAACCTGTGAACATCTCGCACTCTAGCTATAGTGCAACCTGCGAGAATGGGTCATTCTCACACCCTACCTATATAGCAACCTACGAACTTCTTTTTTTTATAAGGTTTTTACATAGGAAAATGAAACTTTTTTTCTCAGGAAAAGTTCTTCTCCCTTCTCTCTTTAGGAACTCATGCCACTGACCCCTCTGAAGGCAACATATAGGTTTACATCATTAACGATCATAGGGATGACAAAAATAATGTGTAGCAGAGAGCCCCCCAAAGTATGAAGTTAGAACAGAGTGATAGCTGAAATACTTTGTCGAGTGTGTGTAGGGAACAAAGAACAGTCGGTCGAAAACCCACCAACAAACAAGGAAATATAGTACAATAATATATAATCATTGAGGTAGGCATTCCCATAATCAGAATACAAATGACTCAAAAAATAAATGAAAACATGCGAAGATCCATGTCAAGTAAGACAGGTCATGGCCACAAAACATACACTGTGGATCCATGCCGATATGACTCAAATCTGAACATAGCCATCAAAAATACACTGTGGATATATGTGTTAAAGACTCAAATTTGAACATAGCCACTAGACATACAATATGGATCTATGCAATAGTACACTGAATATACTCCAACGCAACCTGGATCTGTCAGAAAATATCCAAGGTCTTCATCTCCACCACTCTATAGTATGAATCTAACCATGTGAATACATGTGTTGAAGTTGAACATGGTAGAAACCACTTGATTACCAGACATTAGTGTATACCGTTAACAAGTGCGAGGGAAATCACCATTAATGTCAATGAATCCCAAGGTACACTAGTACAATCCAACGAATGTGAATAAATGAGCTGAAGTCGAACACTCGGCGAAATCTTCCAATCAGGGGTCAATTATGAAAACCCACTGTTGAAAGTGAGGAAACCTGCCATTGAGGCGTGTAAGTTCCAAGGTACCAATTAGTTTCTAAGTCTAATTCCTGGATAATGAGTTGAAGTCGACAGGAAAAAACTCGTCACGGGAGGACCTTAATGTATCCCACATCAATGACACGAAACAAGTAACAAGATTTGATTTAGATCAGAGTAACAAGTGATTAAGGACTGACTCGGGGATGGTCGACACAATAGAAGGATTAAAGACTGCAGAAATGGCCGACGTAGTAGAAGGCTTTTCATGTTGGACATCTTTTTGAACATATTGACGACATGACAATTGTCTTGGAAAATAATGACTCAACAACAGGGATCACAGACCAATTTGTAATCTTATAAAGGAGTATGATCAAGAGACAAGTGAATTTTCCAACCTAGACACAAGGCGAGTGAAAGGGTGTCATGTTGAAAAGAGACTCTTTCACAGAACACAGGTTTAGATACATTTCTTTCCCAATTTTCCCCCACCATTTCTGGCAAGTTCCTATTTATTTTTACATAAGCTTGAGGAGGATAACATATGCTTGTAATGTAAGCTCATCCTTCAGACAAGTCCCTCGGAGTATGTTTAACGAACCCTAGGAGGGAGTGGTTCGGTCCCATATGGGCCTTTCAATGTTTGTTTAACGAGTCCAAAGAAAGAAAACTCAGGGGTTTTTCATGTTTAGAGAGTCTGAAAATAACTTAAAGAAAACTCTCCTAAATTAGTTTGACAAGACCGAAAAAGTGATAAACTATCGCTCATCGAACGTTTTCTTCAAATACTTTAACGAGCGTGAAAAGAATAAGGTCGCTCGACAATCTTTTCATGTTTAGAGAGTCTTAAAAGAGCTTAAAGGGAACTCCAGGGGGTTCCTTTTTCGTATAACCTTTACGAGTCCAAAAAAGTGATAAAAGTATACTTGGTTACTTTCTCATTGATTTACGAGCATGAGAAAGAACAAAGACCAAGATCGGGATTGTTTTCATTTTTATGCAAGCTTTAAAACAAAACAAAACTATGCTTGGAATAGATTTTAATTTTTTACACAAGCTTAAAAACTAAACAAAACCGTGCTTGGACCTGGTTTCATTTTTGCACAAGCTTGAACCAGAGGAAAGCATGCTTGCAACTTCCCAACGCATGGTTGGTACTTAGCCCCTAGCTTAAGAAACTAGTGGCTCTACTTCAGCATGAAGTCTAGAGGTTGGAAGTATTTTCCCCCAAGCTTTGTTTCATCCAATGACAAAGGTGGAGGAAATGGAGCTTCAAATACTAGACGAAGGACTTGACTCAAACAGAGAGGTGGAAAATTATTTCATTTTTCAATGAGCTTGACATAGAAATAAGAACTATGCTCGTAACCTCTGTTTCATTTTTTAACGAGGTTACTATAGAGATGCAAAAACTATCCTCAGGTGGTTTCATTTTTTAACGAGCTTGAAATCAGAAAACCATGCTCAAAGACCTCTGTTTCATTTTTTAACGAGGTTGCAGCAGAGACGCAAAAAACTATCCTTGAAACCTCTGTTTCATTTTTTAATGAGGTTGCCTCAGAGACGCAAAAACTATCCTCGGAACCTATGTTTCATTTTTTAACGAGGTTGCCTCAGAGACGCAAAAACTATCCTCGGAACCTCTGTTTCATTTTTTAATGAGGTTGCTGCAGAGACGCAAAAAATATCCTCGGAACCTCTGTTTCATTTTTTAACGACGTTGTTGCAGAGACGCAAAAACTATCCTCATAACCTCTCTTCTTGATCATGGATTCCAATAGGACAATTCTCCAGAATGACACCATGTCAAGGGACAAAACTCTGTCATGGCTTCCAAGAGGTCTTCACTGGAAGGAAGAAACACACTCTGGAAGGACACCATGTCGAGGTTCATGACATGAGTTAAGATATCAAGCTCTAACAACCCTATCGAAGAGATTACCATGTCAACTACTGGATCTAAGTCGTCAGAAGTTGAAGCCATGGGTGAAAACGCCACATAATTGACCTGTGGCAGGGGCGATACTGTCTGCATACAAGAACCATTCAGGGAGGCAATCCAGATGGGGTCAATGAATGAAAGTTGATCAACAGTCACAACTTGTCCATCGTGAGGGAAAAATATCACACGAAAAAGAGTAGACACAATAGCTTTCATGGCATAGACATAATCTCACCCAAGGAGTAAAGAAAAATCCAAGGGGTCTTGGACTACCATGACGTCAATGAAGATAGTTTTCCCTCCCAAAGTTACAGGAAACTGAGGAAGGTTCCCTAAAGGTTGACTATTTCTTCTGTTAAAATCTAACAGATTCTACATAACCGGTACAAGCAGAGGATAACCCAAAGCTTGCCAAGTAATAGAGGATAAAATACTAACAGACGAACCTTCATCTATCAATGTCTGAGGAACATCCCGACCACAAACCTGTATTGTAATCTAGAAAGGAATGTAAGAGGGAAGACAAGGTCCAGTTAACACACCCCAATCAAAATGGATGGCCTAATAACTTGGAGGGGGTTCCACAGGAGAAGGAGGAATACCCCCCGACACAGCAGAGTCTATATCAACGAGAAAAATGTGGGTAGTATCAGGTTTACTCTCTAGCAGGAGAGTAGGATCGACCGATGATGGGATCGGATCGACCACTTGGGTTTCATTCTCCAAGGGGAGAATGGGGTCAACATGTGTAAATGGATCAACCGCGTGGGTTTCACTCTCTAACGGGAGAATGGGATTGACCGAGGATGGTATTGGATCAACCACTTTGTCAATTGGTGTAACTAGATTGATGACTTGATCAACCGGATTGACCGATGAAGGGACCAGAGTGATCATTCCATCAACTACAGGTGGATTGAGAGAAATCTTACGGTAAGCAGTTGGAAGTTGAGGATGTAAAACAATCACGTCTTCCAGTAATTTTGAGGCTTCTTCCATTCGAGAACAAAGGTGAATGAGATGACTCCCTTTGCATAACATACACAGGAACTTGACTCTACTTTTATTCTTCTCAACGGTATCTTGACTAGTTGACGGGGGGTCGTCAGCATGTTGTTCAGAGGCTAACAACATGGGTTGGCTAGGATGTGTAGACCATACTTCTATAACCTTGGGTAGACCATGGCAATCCTTGAGAAGATGGCTACCTTTACAAAGCCTGCAAGGGTACTTGGGCTTACGGTTTGTTTGGGTGATCTTGACATCATCAACACTCCCAACACGATTAACAATAACTAGTTGTTTCCCAACATGTTTGACAGTGGTTGGAGGTTTTGACCCTTGTTTATCTTTCTTCTTCTTAATCTTCCTTTTCTTCTTCTTCTTATTCACCGAGTTACCAACGTCAAAACTTTCACTTGACGAATAAGATGAAATGGAAGGCGACATTGCAAGCGAAGAAGGTGAAGAAGAACTTACTGGTGAAGAAGGTGAAGGATCGACATGAGGTTGATTCTCTTGGGGGGAAGTGCTTGTGACTGAAGCACTAACTGCATTCGGGATTACCTGAGTAGAAAACAACCATACTAGTAATCCAATAGTGAGACCTGGAAGGATCAAAGTAGCGATGTTAGGAGGACCAATGTTTCCATAAGAAGGAAAAACAAAAGGTTCCCTTGGAGCAGGGGTTCCTTCATTGGTCATTCCATGAACTGACACCATTAAATAAATCCAATCTAGATTCCACTAGGGAAAACAAACAACACACACTAAAAATCTAGGAAGCAAGCAAAGAAACAAAACCTTCTCACAATGAACACACTAGTTGGTGATGAAATCCAACATCGTAGGAACAATGTAAGAAGGGGTTGAGATAGAGCGGGTGGAAAAGTTACGTTGACGAATTTCTTAATGGACTTACACCCTGGTGCAAGCTCCCACACATAATCATGGGTATACCCTCCAAGGAGCCCGAGTGAGTTTGGCCAACATCGATTCCAGGTACCGTGAAGACTTGTCCCTCCACAATCACCTTGTGTAAAGACCCTAAAGAGATAGGCCACTAAGGTTACCACTGACAACAATAAATCCTGGGGGGACAGTCGACAGTCTAATCCACATGCAAGGGCAGGGTATCTAGCCCGAAATCAACTTGAGAGGCTTCCACTCATCATTGTGGGTATACCTTCAAGTGACCCTTGTAATGTGTGCAATATCTACACCAAGACCAACAAAGCAGGGTGAGTAACTCTGCCAGTCTCAATGTGACCTCGTGATTGACCCTTGTGTTAGAAGGGCTTCCCAGGACAAAATGTAATAAGTGGATTTAATTGCTCCCTAACTCAAGATTCTATGTTTGTTTGCAACTTTGGAAAGTTATATTTCACACCTATTCCAAAGCCCTACAACTAATCTAATGTAGGTTTTCTACCAAAAAGATAAAAATGTTTAATCAATTTTTATGAGCACTTTATTTTATCATTGTTGTTACTCAAAAGGAAGATGGTGTGGACAATATGGTGTTTTGACCGACTCAAAAATTATGCAAAGATATGAAGATGCAATCTTTTCATTTCAATGAAAGCTATGCTACGAGAAGGAGAAAACATTTATCATTCCCATATGCACGATGTCCCAAAATATTAAAACTCAGCAATATCAATATTCTCAAGAAATGAGAAAATGGTACTGTATACCAATGCACGATTCATGGCCCCCTCTCGGCCATGAGGGGGAAAATTTTTCATAATTTAAGATCAAAAAATGACAAGAATCATGCAATTTCTCTACTTCAAATGCAAGGATGCCCCCAATCTAATATAAAGCAAAAAATTGAATATTTTTGTTTCAAAAATTTCACTAAAAGCAATAATGAACTTTCTTAAAACAAAGAAACCCAAACTAAAAAGTTCTCTTTTAAAGTGAACTACTCAGAAGAAATATGATCTTTCCCTAAACAATTCTAAAGAAAACACATGCTTTGTAATTGAAAGACACTCAAAGAAAGAGACTAATCCTTCAAAACCAAACAAAGAAAAGATGGCTAAAAGAAACTCAAAGAATGTCAAGAAGACTGTAAACAGATCAATATAGGCTCCAAAAGTTCAATCCAGTTGTTCAAAGAAAAACTGGGCATCAAAAAATGACAAGACCCAATCCAAAAAATTTCACAAACAAGTTCGCATCCTAGCAATAGAGTGCGGTGCAAGAATTAGGTGTTCTCGCAGGCTAGACATTGGTAGGGTGCGAGAAGTTCGCACTGAACCTAACAGCAGGGTGCAAACATCAATGATTCTCGCAGGCCACTAAAGGGTACAGTGCAAGAATGCCTGTAAACAAGCAAAAATTTGAAAAAGGGCTAAATTTGAGTGAACATTCAGATCCAAAGAGCCTGGATGGATCTCCCACAAACTCATAGACCAGAAAACAAGCAATCAAAGGAAGGGAAACTAGACTAACTAGGAAACAATCTGTTCCCCAGTGGAGTCACCAATTTTGTTATTGGATAAATCCGTAGGTGTGGACACTAACTGATCTCCCTAGATCCACCTGGATCTAGAACAAAGCAAGACAGAACATGACTCTTTCCCTAGATTTTTAACCATTGAATTAACTAGGAGGTAAGAACAAATAACATACCTTATTATTGCATACTATGGTCTTTGTTTCTCTTTCTTTGCTCCAGTTCTCTCGTGCAGTCAATACCAAGACAACACAAACCAACCAAAGTGAAGAAAGCACAATATATTCAACGGTTAACCTATGTGTATGATCAAGGAATTACACAATAAAGTGAAAATAGATTTATAGGAAAGAATCATATTACTGTATGATATTAAATGTGAAAGAGAGATTACAACCATGGCCTTGATGTCGTAAGGTCCCTTCCAACTATCCTTCATTCCCCACACACTTCTTTCTCCAAGGATTCTGAAACCATAGATTTGATAGCTACTCACAATCTATATTGATAAAGCAAATCTCAAATCCACTCCAACCAAGTTGATAATTCCAAGCCAATCAAGAACAAGATCATGAACCAACAAGGCTCAAGAACCAACAAAGCTAACTTTTTACATGAGAACTCCTCTCCTTTTATAAGTTGAAGAGGATAAGGTGAGGAGGTTAGGATGATCCCACTAAGTCATGAAAGCGAGTAAGATCCAAACCATTCAGATGCCACCTCACCATAGAAGTTTCTCCTTCTAGAATATTCGAGAAAACGCTCATTTTTCCCACGTGTAGGTATTCTCGTTCCCTAGCTATAGAGAAACCTGTGAACATCTCGCACTCTAGCTATAGTGCAACCTACGAGAATGGGTCATTCTCGCACCCTGCCTATATAGCAACCTGCGAACTTATTTTTTTTATAAGGTTTTTACATAGGAAAATGTAACTTCTTTTCTCAGGAAAAGTTCTTCTCCCTTCTCTCTTTAGGAACTCAGGACACTTACCCCTCTGAAGGAAACAGATAGGTTTACATCATTAACGATCATAGGGATGAAGAAAATAATGTGTAACATTAGCGCCAGAGAAAAATCCCAAGATCAAAGGTCGAGCAAAGATTAAATCTGGGCCATGGATCTTATTGGGAGAGATCAACAGTGGAATATTATCGCAAGAATCAGGAGTTAAAAATTTTGGTAAAGTTTTTCATCAAAGGTACGAAGTTCCAAAACCCAAAATTATCATGGGCCGTCTAATCCAGCAAGACACGTGGTGCCAGATCTGAGCCATGGAAAAAGTCATTTCAAGAAAACTAGAGTGAGGGATGCGCAATTTTCCCGAGTCCTGAAGGCCTAAAGTCCTGAAGGCCTGAAAATCGAGTAATGTAAAGATATCCAAAAAGTGAAGTCCCGAAGAGCCTTTAGACATGACCATAGGGTCATGGCCTGAGGTCACATGTAGGAAATGCAATGGAAAAAAAGTCGGCACTAGAAGCCTTGGGAGCGCAAAGGAAAGGGATTAGATTTCATTAGATCTGCATCAAAGGTTGGAGAATGCTTGTGCTAGTCACAGAGTGATATTATCATGGTTTCAGAGTGTCGGGTTGACTTGAAGAGTCACTAGCAACACATGGTAGATCACTAGGCATTAAGCCTCATCATGATCCCGATGAAGTTGGTTAATGAAAAAAGGAGTGGTGGTTGAAACCTCAGCTCACTCCATAAATGGAAGGTATGGAAGGTCTGACCGTGGGGAATAAACTGTTAGCCCATGGTACTCCTAGGAGTCAATTTTCCTGGAAAACCCATGTTGATCTAAGATCGCATCTGATAGAAGAATTCCTACACAGTATGAAAGAGAAGACACGGATGGAAAGCCTTGAACGCAGGGGCCTGATCGTGATCCTCGTAGTGGTGAATTTTTCTAAGTATAAATAGTTAATTTTGATATTTTGTGAAGTTTGTCAACTAGTTCAGCAGAGCTCCCTATTTTTTGTAATGTTTTGATGCCAGAATTGTTCTCTGGTTATGTATCAAATTTGAGACTTTCATGTTAATAGAAGTCATCTTCTTTTCATCTCTGTGTAAAAACTATGCTAAAACACTCGGGCATGGAAGATCCAATCGAGGGTTGTTATGTTGTTGTAATCAGGGATGATTTTAAGGATGAAAACTTATTTTAAAATGTAGAAACCTTGGCAAATCTTACTAATCCTTCATATGCCAACTATAATTGTTTGGCGATATTTTTGTAAAAATATTCAATTTTCTAAGGATTTTATATAGTTTTTATAAAATTTTGGCAATTTTAAAGGTAAAAGAATTTTATCCTATAGAATTTGGGCGAATCATTTTTAAAATAGCGAATCTCGTTTTTGGAAAAACCATGGAAAATTAGCCCATGAGCGAAATTTAGCCCCTAAAATCATCCCTGGTTGTAATTTAGGTTTGATTATAGTGGTATCATGACCATTTTTATTCATCTCCCTTGTCATCTTTTTCCCTCTTACACTGAATGGCTCGGGCATGGAGGATCCAGTTGAGTTGTTATAGCTGCATTGTGATGTAGGTTTGATCATTATACGTTTTTGACAGTGTTGTTTGGATATATTTCAGTGTCTGAAGCTTGAGCTTAAGAGTGATATTGAGTCTACATTTTTCTTCTCCAAGCTACTTGAAAGCCTAAATCCCATAGCAGGCTTGTTCACCTTTCTCACTAAGTCTTCCCTCTACTCACAATTAAACTCAATTCACTGACTGAAGTTAATGTGGCCCTCACTTCCCTGTGCATTTCTTGTCCAATTTTGTGTTGAACATCATTCATATTTTGATTGTTTTCCATTGACCTCCACTCATATAAAACCAACATCCACCGAAAACTCTGATGGGTACTGGGCTTATCCTCCCACAATCTAAGGGTGACTCTCAGTGATAACATTCTTGAAACTTGAGGTTGGTTACACAAATGTCTCCATATCCCAACAACTAAGGCACTGAAAACTGTGAGTTCATGGCAACTCACAGGGAGAATTCCATCCCCTGTGGAGCCAAATGTTATCACATTAAGTTGTCAAGGGCCACAAGCCGCAGCCATGAGTGCCAAGCACAATGTGCAAAGAAGCCCATTATGAGCTCGAATCAGTCAAATGGGCAAGTTCATATTCCAACAGTTGGGATTCCATGTGGAGTTCAGATCGGTGGTTTGTGGGTGTTTGGAATCCTAAAGTTGCTCAAATATTAGCACCAGATAAAAATCCCGACATCAAAGGTCGAGCAAAGATTAAATCTGAGCCATGGATCTTATTGGGAGAGATCAACGGTGGAAGATTATCGTGGGAATCAGGAGTTCAAAATGTTGCTAAATTTGTTCGTCAAAGGTTTTAAGTCTCGAAACCAAAAATTAGCATGGGTCATCCGATCCAGCAGGACGTGTGGTGCCATATCCAAGCTGCGGAGAAAGTCATTTTTGGAAAAATGAAGTGAGGGATGTGTAATTTTCCTGGATCCTGAAGGCCCAAAGTCCCAAAGGCCTAAAGTGCGAAGTCACCCCAAGAATTGGGCCCATGTTCATAGCCCGAGGTCATGTGAAAGGCGGGATTAGGAAAAGAGGCTAGCACCCATTGCATAAAGAAGGTCATTTCAAAGTTCCGAAGAAGCAATCACAATCGTCAATTGTGAAGAAGATTTGATCATCGGTCTGATAAGAGATTTCTCCAATTGGACATCTAGAAATATGTAGTCGAGTAATGTAGATATATTTGAAAAGAAAAGTCTTGAAGCACCTTTAGAGATGAGCATCATTTCATGGCCCGAGGTCGCATGCAGGAAATGTTGTGGAGAAAAATTTGGCACCAGAAGCCTTGGGAGCGCAAAGGAAAGGGTTCATATTTCACAAGATCTGTAGCAAAGGATGAAAAGCACCCATGTTAGTCATAGAGTGAGATTATCATGGTTTCAAGGCATCATGCTGACTCGAAGAGCCACTAGCAAGACATGGCCAATCCCTGGGTGTTAAGCCTCGTCCTGATCCCCATGAAGGTAGTTAATGAAAAAAGGAGTGGTGGTTGAAACCTCCGCTCACTAATGGAAGGTATGGAAGGTCTCAACACAGGGACTGAACCATTAGCCCTCGATAATCCTGTGAGAAGATTTTCCTGAAAAACCCATGCTAATCTCAGCTCACGTATGATAGAAGAATGCCTACACAGTATGACAGAGAAGACATGGACGAAAATCCTTGAATGCATGGGCCCGATCCTACTCCTGGTAGTGGTGAATTGTTCTGAGTATAAATAGTTAGTTTTGATATTTTGTTAAGGTCATCAATGGGTTGAGCAGATCTCCCTATTGTTTGTAATGTTTTGATGCCAGAACTGTTCTCTGGTTATGAAAAATATTTGAGACTTTCATGTTAATAGAATTCATCTTCTTGTCATCTCTCTCTAAAAAATGTGCTAAAACACTCAAGCATTGAGGATCCAGTCGAGGGTTGTTATGTTATTGTAATTTAGGTTTGATTACAGTGGTATCGTGACCAGTTTTAGTTATCTCCCTTGTTATATTTTTCCCTCTTACACTGAAAAGCTCAGACATGGAAAATCCAATCAATTTGTTGTAGCTGCATTGTGATGTAGGTTGGATCATTGTGTTGTTGTGACTATTTTGTTTGGACATATTTCATTGTTTGAATCTTGAGCTTAAGAGTGATCTTGAGTCTGATTTTTTCTTCTCCAAGCTACTTGAAAGCTTGATGCCCATAACAGTCTTATTCACCTTTCTCACTAAGTCTTCCCTCTGCTCACAATTAAAATCAACTGAAGTTAATGTGGCCCTCACTTTGCTATGCATTTCTTGTCCAGTTTTGTGTTGAACATCATTCATATTTTGAGTTTTTTCCATTGAACTCCACTCATATAAAACCAACATCCACTGAAAAATCTGATGGGTACTGGGCTTATCATCTCGCAATCTGAGGATGACTCTCAGTGCTAACAGATCTTATCAACCCATCAATGACATGCAATGTTCTAGGTTTGTATTGACTAAAAGGAAAAGGTTGAGGAGAATATGGAAGGACATTGTATAGGTACTATGATTAGGAGTAATGAGGTCAAACTATTGTTCCTTGGTGATGGCTTTATCTTCAATTTTGGGGAGGGTTCTGGCCACATCTTTATCAAGGGTAGAAACGAGTGATCAAAGGAAAAAATCTAGCCTTTATTGTGGGGTGGTTTCCTCTTTACAAAGGTTACGACATCTATTGTATTCGTGAATATGGTCTGAAATGTGAGTAGCAGTGTTCTTTTTTCATTCTAATAGGATTTCAGACCCAATATCATGATGGATATGAAGTTGAGAAAATGACAGGAATGCTTTAGCTAATGATTCAAATGTTGGATGGGTTACAAACTTCTCATCCATGTACCATTTGGTTATTGTGTTAATGAGGGTTGTATGAAACAACCATAGAAATATGGAATCTTCCATTATGCTATTGGAAGAACACCACAAGTGGAAGGACATGACATGGTTGGTGAGGTCCTCTCAATATTTCCCTTCAAACTTAGGGATGTCTGAAGGTAGTTTTGTGGGAATATTCATCCAAGTGGGTTCATGCAGTATTGGATCATTTGTCAGTTTAGTCAGATCAGGGATATTGAGTGAATCATAAAAGGGCATGATAGGAGTGGGTCCTCCCATGTTGTGGGAGGAACTAGTTCCTTGGGGCTCGTCCTTTATGGTAAAGTTTGGGCTCTGCCTCCTTCTGGTGGAGGATTTGGTTGGGTTTTGCTTGAGATATTGGTTCTGAGAAAAGTGGCTCCTCATAATCCCAAGCTCAGTACCATGGCACTAATTGGTGTATGTGATGGTACTGATGATGTCTCAACGAAATTGGGAACATTGCCCAAAATTGCAGGTAAATTTCTCAAGGGTCTAGAATGGAGGAGATACTATGGTTCCCCTATGATTATAGCTCAGAAATGGGTGTGTGAAAATGGTGGTGAGGCATGGTAGGAAAATATTCTTTCAAATTACTTTAAACAATGTATTCATAAAATTGCATATACTTAAAGTGGTGAAAATCATACACCAAGACAATGTGAAAAGAGGTTTGAAATTTTGGTAATTCCTTGTGGGGGAAATAATCAATCAAATATCAAGTGCTTGTTTTCTATCTGACGTAACATCATTCTTTTCAAATAACACTAGACCTCCAAAAAATCTCTCGACAGTTAGACCATAACCCACTTGAGGAAAAACTAGTGAAGGGATGAACAATCAATTATAATGAGGGATGAAGGGGGAATATACCTAAATTACTGGCTATATTTCTCAAAAACCGTTCAAAATATGATAGAGGTGTGATTGCAGCCCACAATATCCACCTTGGGTAGATAAATCGTAAGTTTTGGATACTAAGATACCTCCATCAAAAATGACATTTATATTTTCGGCCTCATAAATCGATCATAAGATGGATTCTTTCCAAGGGTTGGGTGATCGAAGGAGGCATGCACAAAACAACGATACCTTGGACTTCAAACCTTCATGGGTGTCTTCTTTCCTTATGGTATAGGAATTCTTGAGTGGGAGTATTTTTTCACCCTAATTCACATATTTCTAAGTTTCAAAATGAGAAATGATGATGGGGAGTTATTTGGATCCCTATCCCCAAAATTGTAACTTAGACTACCAATTTATTTTATGTTCCTCTTGTGGAGGTTATAAACTGGGTTGATTATGGTTTTTTTTAGAATGTGAAATAGGGTTGTGAAGTTGGGGTAATGGACCAACTTCATTTTTTATGAAGCTGTGCCAAAAGACCCTTTTCTAAACAAATGAAGTCCATTAGAGTTTCAAGTATCTAGCAAAATTTTTTTTGAATGAGTGAGAGTCTGTGCAAGGAATGGTGATGATGAAACAATTTTTTAATGTTGGATTACTAAGAGGGGGGTGATTCAGTAATAGAGAAATTTAATCCTTTTTAACCATAAAATGCAAGTGTTAAATCAATGTAGTGTTATCATCCAATATTTGCAGAGTAAATAAACAATGAACAAACAAGCAATCATACACATACATAATATAACAATGCTTTCATGTGGAAACCCAAAGTGGGAGAAAACCAAGGAATAATTTTTATTATATGTCTTTAAGAATTACATTCATTGGAAGCACCAACTTCCTTTGTTTTCGAGACGCAACTGGAAGGAGGCTCCAACCCCATAGTTTCTCATAGTTTCTTAGGCTACAACATGAAGGAAGCTCCAACTCCCCAATTCTCTGGCTACAACTAGAATGAGGCTACAACCCCCTAGTTTCTCAGGCTACAACCTAAGGGAAGATCCAACTCCCCAATTCTTTGGATACAACCAGAAGGAGGCTACAACCCCCTATGTTCTCTGGCTACAACCACCTGCCCTTGCCCCATCCAACTTCCCTGATGTAGAAGTAGAATGATGGAACCACTATCACACTTTCACTGTGAGATATACTATTGTAAAATTGTACCAATAAACCTGTAACAACCTGTACCAATAACCTATAATCAACCTGTAACAACCTGTACCAATAACCTGTAATCAACCTGTAACAACCTATACCAATAACCTCTCCCAACATGTAACATACATCAACCTGTACCCCAACCTGTACCATAAACAAATGCATCAACCATGCACCAAACTTGTACAAATAACTTGTCACAATAACCTGTCCAAACAACCTATCATAACAACTTGTCTCATCAATATTATCAACCAAATCATATCTACTCACCAAGATCAATCACCAAGACAACTCTCAACCATATACACAATATCACCAAGTTGTCCATAAATCAAGATTAACACAACAATTCATAATCATAACCAAGATCAATATGTGCTTCTAATAATATACCAAGAAAAGTATGCTACATCATCCATAAACCATGTTCCAAAAATTCTACTAACACGTGCCTCCAACCATGTACCAAGTTTGTACCAATCATGCATCAAGTACTCGTCAACTATGAATCATCAATATGTACCAACAACATCAACTATACACCTCATGTATGTGCCAACTCATCAGCTACTTGTCTCAACCATGTACCCAACATGTACCTCAACCATATACCAAATACATATACCAATATAATCATCAAAATGTTCTCTAGCAACCAAATACCATAAACCATTACATCAAAACATGTGCCACAACTTCAGCGTTATACAATCTCTATTTGTAACATACCTCGACCAAAAATCCCTCATCAATTTTATCATCTGAATCTGATTTGTAAATCTGTAAAATACTTGGTTTATATGAGCACATACATGAAAAACTTCCTTAACTTTAACAACAAGAGACTAGCATTTTCATCAAAATTTACTTTAGTCTCACGTGACTAATTTTGGATTAGTCAAAAACCCCAACTTGAAATAATCATAAATATGTACTTGTAATGAATAAATATCTGAAAATAGTACACAATGTTCTTCAGTGTATTTTATGCAATTCCTCTAGGTTTCACTACTTGGAACCTATCAGAAAAGGAGTTATAGAAAAAATGGCATACCTTATTGAATCATGGCTTATTCTAGAGAGTGAACATTTAGAGAATTTCCTACATGGACTATTTGTTTTATGGATCTAAAAATGGTACAAAGAATACTACAAAATGTACTGTAACAAATACATTTGGTCTTACTAAATATGGATCCATTATGAAGAAGTTATGGCATTTTTACCATAAACACATGTTTTAGAATAGTTTGAGGACTAGCCAGAAACCCTGTTTTCGATGGAGTGTAACTCCAAAAATAAAACAACCCACAAGATAAATTTTTTATCACAACTACTTAGATATGTTTCCTCAACGGCCTCCCAATTTCACAGTCTGAATCATTCTATAAAAAAAAAAATTAATGGTTAGATGACCTATAAATAACATACCTTATAAAGCATCATCAAAATAATTTACTCTCCCTTGAATTTCGACCTTCTTTACTTCACCTTCCCTTTGAAATTCGGCTTAGATATCCATTGGTTACCTCAATCACTTGTATATATTCAATATGCTCAAGTTTTATGAAAATGAGAGAGCCTTGCCTCTTATTTATACTTTCATGTAGCTTCCTCAAGGGGTTACCTTTTAACCATCTTAACTGACTTTCCTTATTTTAGGGTTAACCCACTTCTAACCACTTTTCCACTTAGTAATTTATCCATTAACTTTATTATTTAAATAATTTCTTTTGTTTCCACTTTGACTTATAGTACACTCATCACTTCACTTTATTATTTACCTTCTAAAATCTCTTAAACCACTTTCCTTATTTTAGGGCTAAACCACTTCTGACCACTTCTCCACTTAGTAATTTATCCATTAACTTTATTATTTAAATAATTTCTTTTGTATCCACTTTGACTTATAGTACACTCATCACTTTATTGTATTATTTACACAATTTATTCTTTTCAAACACTTTGACTACTTTGACCTTTTGGGGCTTCTAGATGACACATGAAGGTTCTCCAACTTCACATGGCCATAACTCTCTAACCGTGAGGAGTTATGTGACATTCCACATACCAACAAAAATGGAATGACATGTACTATCCATATAGAATAGTATTACCTAAAAATATATCAAAACTCATACCATTTTCCATCAAACAAAATTGAGTCCATTACCCAAACTTGTGTGCTACCCAAATTCGCTACCAGACTTTCTTCGAGGGTTGACATCAATAATTTAAATTCAATATTTTATCATGGTGGACATCATGTGGTCCTTTACTTATCTTGTTTATATAACTTACTAACTTTGTTTGAAATGACCCTTGAAAACAAAAAAGGGAATCCTAAGCTATCATGGTGGATATGATAATCCTCTTGGACCCTTTATCTTCCGAAGGTGTTTTGAAATATAGAAAACTTGAAACTAGTTCTATATTGTGAGAATGTGGGCATGTATGGGCCCTTAAAACTTCTTTTAAACTCCTTATGTGACTTACTCTAGAAATTTGAAAACTATCCTAGAATTGCATGCATGTGGGAATATGGACCCTTACAACTCTTTTAGGTTTTTAGTTTTCAACAAGTGGAGAGGCCTATTTTTGAAAGTGATTTGATTTACCAAGGGAGGTGGAGACTTATATAAGAAACCTCTTTTTTCAGATTTACAAGGCCACCTTAAGGTGTGAGGAAATATCATACTCCAAGGTTGGTTTATATGATCTTCTAGTCCGAGTTTAATGTGATGACTTCACAAAATGAAACCTTTGTTCTCAAACTCAATTGGAAAATCTTTTAATCCATCCACATGGAAATCAAGGAAATCAAATATATTGTGGTTCCTTTTAATCTCCCTAATTATCTATGTGTGATGTGGTTTTATTAATGCAATAATGAGATCTCATCCTCCTTGTACTGGCTTTTACAAAGTGCTAAAGTCAAATCTAAACTACTGAGTGGCAGTGGACAACTCAAGCCTTAAAAAATTTCAAAAATAAGAAAAATGCATGGAATAATAAAAAAAAAATGTGCACACTATGCATAACACATGTTTGGAGAGTTCTAACAGGGCAAAGATGTGCATGGACCACACATCTATTCACCCTGAACCTACATGCACGTAGGAAATTTAGTGGGATAAAATTTTGAAAAACTTCTCTCACTATGGGGTGAAATTATTCTCTCAAGTGGTGAGTTTAGGTCAGTTTTGACCCCTTCACATGCAAAAAAATAAGAAATAACACTCTAATAGCCTAACTTGGAATAATTTTGACTCAAATTTTGAGTATTTTCGAACATTTGTTGGGTTCCTTTTGGCACGAGGGTGAGAAAAAGGAGGTCCCTTAACTATCTAGTTAGGCTATCCAGAAATCACATCATAGAGTTAGTTGGTTAGTGGCTCAAGTAACATAAAGAAACAAGAGATAAACAACAATAAAATAAATCTAAACTAAACAAACAATAACTTGAAATGAATTCACAATGAAAACACAAGAGAGATATACCAAGTAAATTGATCTTCGAAATGATACTCCTTGGAGAAATATGGGAACTTATGAGTCCCCTCTTCCTCCTTGGGAAGGCTCTTGAGTCGCTAAGTACAAAGTCTTCTTTCTACTATAAATGGTTAACAAAGTAAAATGGTGAAGAAAAGAGTGATAGACTACTCAAGAGGAGAGAGCTCTAACACTTTCTATGGATGTCCAAAATATTTCTTAGAGGAAGATGGCTTCCTAAAGCTAAAAATGAGCAACATAAAAATACTTAAATGCTTCTTCTTTTTTGCATACAATGGCCCTTTATTTATAGGAGGATGACACGATTTTTATTAACTGGTTCCAAATGTGAATGGGAGGCCCTTGGAGGTACCTCACATCCTTTTTAGTGATCCCAAGGCAAAATTTGGGGGCAATTTTTGGTATGGGGGAGATCCCCTTCATCCCAGAATTGGTTGAGGCCCGACCAAACTCATCAATCCATTATTTGCGCATCTACACAAGTCTTTCGATTGTCAATCGCACACTCTATGCACTGTGTGCATCGCACATTGTGTTAGCCTGCACGTATATGCACGTGTTGCTTTGGCTAAATGTGTGTGGATTTCCAGAACCACTTTTACATAGTTTTATTATTGTCTTGCCAAACTGAGTGTAATCCTTCCATGAATATTGGTAGTATGTTGTGTTTGTGTTAATTTTTTCTTCATCCATTGTATGTATTTTCATTGATCCCTTTCCCGGTGATAACAGTCCCTTTAATTCAATCCATAATTGTCTTATCAATATTTATTTGTCACTCACTAACTGTCAATGGCGAAGAGAGTGAATGGAAGGAAAAAAATAGTCCCAAGTCAATGATGGATTAAATGAAATGAAAATATGATAGTTTGGAGGTGTGGAGGTAGTGAAATCATAGTACAATTTTTGTTGAAATCATGGTACAAAGTTATGGATCCAACTCCAAATTACATATTTTGAAGAGGTACCAATTTTTAAATTTAATTATGGTTTGCTAGTAATTTTTAAACATGAAGTATCTTTGTTTGAGAAGAATGCTTCAGATCAAGCCTTCCTCCATTATCTTTCCATAGAAAGGAAAACTAATATATGACATCATCCTCTCTTTTTTTAACCTTCACCTCCACATCCTCCTTTCAATGGTATGTTGTCACCATCTTCTACTATCCCTAACCCTAAGCATAGCCCCAACCCTAATATTGGTGCACCTTTATAACCCCCTTGCTAGTGTCATTTCCACAAACATATTTTCATAATTGTTCCACTGGTTATGCCTTGTAACACTAGTCTATCCCAAAAACTATATACACTAATGAAAAATTGCTAAAATGCTCCAAAATTAACCAGGTTCTTACAAGCCACATTACATCACCTAATCCATATTATTTAATAAAAATAGTCTCTCTTCTAAAACATACTATAACAAACCTTTCATCACTTCTCATGACCAAAGTTACTTGTTCCAATCTCAGTTGTACTCATAATCGTCAAGTAAAATATCAACTATCAATAATCATCCTCAACTATGGTAGAAAAAAAAATTCATATCCCACGACTTTGTAACATGTCTTCATCTACCTACCACAACTCATCCTTGTCCTTATCATCTAGGCTAGGTATGATAGTCTACACCTTCTAGTTAATAAATGTTGTACCATAACCTCTTCCATCAGATCTTTCCAATACGTCATCAAATGTGATGTCTCCCAACTCAACTGTACCAACTTACTTATGGGTATACCCTATCAAAAACACCCTAATACATTAAATGATGTTATCCACAACATTATAAACTCTTTAAATAAATATAATATTCTAAATTTACCTCTACCAAAAAACCGTGTCCTTGTAATCCTATATCAATCCAACCAATTAGTCTGCATAAATTTTTTTCTCTTTTTGTTATACTTTGCACCACATCATTTATAATAGTCATATATTTCTATGATGCATGCAATAGAACTTATTTATACTAAGGTACAATTAATTTATCAAGAAATATTTCAATTTTGGTTCTCGATAGAATGCAAAATTAATAATAACTTTTATATTTGAAAATATTCTGAGTTTCCATATCAGATTGCATGGGATTAACTATTTAAATTTATCTATAACAACTCCATTTTGATCAGTCATAAAAAACTTGGTTTTGGTCTTGTGAGTCCATCCAATTTACCTTAGGGGAGTTAGAGGTATTTTATTATATTTATCCCCTTTCTAAACTTATCTCTATGCATTATACCAAGGGATGTCTCCTAGTAGGATACCCATAATGGGTCAAATTTGTTGTTCACCAAATTGAGAGATTGCTAAATGATTGAATAGATCTAAATTCATAAATTATCCCTCTTAAATGTGTTTTTTATATTTTTCGTGCTTTCCCTTTCTTTTGGAAAACAAAGAATCCCTTTCAATTAACTAGTTTATGTGTCATCCACTTTCAACCTTACTTACCATGGAAGGTGCCTTTGATGAGAACATTTTGATTTTTGTTTCCCTAGAAATTTGTAATGGTACTTTGAGCATGAAACACTACACCTAATTTAACTTTTTATATCACTAATCACCGAGCCTAAAATATGTTTACCTAAATCCTATCCAAATTTTCTGAGTTCTTATTGTTTGGAGTGTCTAGGGGTAAAAATCTAGGTTTAGGATTTGTACTTACAATCTATGGTTACTTATCACAAATTCCATAGGTGTATTCAAGTCCCAATGCAACATATCATCATTGAAATAGACATAATCCAACATCAAAAGTATTCCTTTCTCTTGTTTCTCTCCATCTTTTAGTAAACTTGCAACAAAACACTCCCCAACTACATAAGACATTTTACTAGCCTCAATTATTTCTAAATGATTTGGAGATACTAGAGAAATAGAGTTGCAACATATGACTAACTCCATTGATTCCTTAGTCTCCAAGCATTTAATGTGGTCATTTGTTCTTCTCAGATCATTACAATCAGGAGTTCCCTTGATTACATGGATTTTATTCTCTATAGTGGGAAACAAATAGTTCTTTAGCGTATGATTTTGTCTCGTAAAACCTTTTTATTATTTCATAGTGTCTGATTCTATCTCCTAAAACCTTTTTCTTATTTCAGTGTGTCCCATAGTCATCTTTGTTACTTTGTCAAATATTTAGGTTACCCATAATTTGAAGCCTTGAATAATAGTTTGTATGGAATACATGAACTATATGATGTTGGAATTCATGTCATTCATATATTTTGGTCATAATGCATGTTTGGATATTTGAGAAGTGCATATTTGGTTTATGATGACTACAACATAGTATATTCAGGCATCAAATTTTTGATATATGTGTTCATTATGGTTGGTTTTCATTGATGTCAACCCTTGAAGAAATCCCAATAGCACAAAGGTTTTGGTAATGAACCCAAGTTTGTTTGATGTAAAGATGACTCGTTATTGTATTGTCATGGTTGATAAGAAGTATAAATGGATGAATGCCAAAGTCTTCCCCTTACGGTGAAAGCCCTCACGGGAAGACGCTTTGTGGATTGAGTTATCCTAGAAGTGTGGTTAGAGAACCCATGCTTAATTCTGGAATAATGAGATGAAGGTCAGTGAATTTTCTAGTAAACCTATCCTACATGGATAGTGTTTGTCATACCATTTTCGATGGTATATGAAACATCACATAACTCCTCACAGTTAGAGAGTTATGGCCATGTGAAGTTGGAGAACCCTCATAAGCCATATAGAAGCCCCAAAAAGTCAAAGTGTTTGCAAAATAAATTGTTTAAATAATAAAGTTAATGGATAACTCCCTAAAATAAGGAAATCAGGATTCTACATGAAAGTATAAATAAGAGGCAAGGCTCTCTCATTTTAAAGCTACTTGAATATCATTGAATATCTATTTTTGTGAAAGGTTATTTGGATAGGTATTATTGATAGAGAAAAATTGCAGCAGAAAAAGTGCGGCAGAAAAAGTGCGGTAGGAAAAGTGCGGCAGGAGAAGTGCAGTAGGAAAAAGTGCAACAGAAAAATCATGGCAGAAAAATCGCGGCAAAAAAAGTGCAGCAGAAAAATCACGGTAGAAAAAGTGTGATAGAAAAACCGCAACAGAAAAATTGTGGCAAAAAAATTGCGGCAGAAAAAGTGTAGCAGAAAAATCGTGGCAGGAAAAGTGCAGAAGGAAAATCATGACAACAACATGGTTGGGGTCTATTTATGAGAGATGTGGCACATCTTGTTTGAGGTATGTTTTGTGAGCTAGGGTTTATCTCCTGATATGGTATTGGATGGTCAGTATTGTTGCATATATCAGATTTGTTGAGGGACATAATTGGTATTTTGTTGTTGGTATTTGACATATGGGTATTGGTCTTTCGGTTGTGATGTGTTGTTGAAGTTGTTGGTTTAGCTTGAGGCTACATAATAGTGAGGTTGTGGAACATGGTTTGATGTAATGGTTTATGGTATTTGGTTTATGGATATAGTGATGAATGTTTTATGGTTATATTTGTGTAAGTCTTTGGTATATGATTGAGGTACATGTTGGGTACATCGTTGAGACATGTAGTTGATGAGTTGGCACACACATGAGGTGTATAGTTGATGATGTTGGTACATATTGATGAGTCATAGTTGATTTGCAGTTGATGCATGGTATATGTTGGTTCAAGTTATTGGTATAAGTTGTTTGGTGTAGATTGCTTGGTACAGGTTGTTATAGGTTATTGGTACAGGTTGACAGTGGCAGTGGTTGATTCAGTGATAGTGACAGGTTTTCTACATTTGAAATTTATATTTTAGAGAGGTTGGATGGGGCAAGGACAGGTGGTTGTAGCCACCTTCCAGTTGTAGCCAGAGAACTTAGGGGGTTGTAGACTCCTTTTGGTTGTAGCCAAAGAATTGGGGAGTTGGAGCTTCCATCAGGTTGTAACCTGAGAAAATAGGGGGTTGGAGCCTAATTCCAATTGCATCTAGAAAACAAAGGAAGTTGGTGATTCCAATGAATGTAATTCTGCAAGACACATAATAAAAAACATTTTGTGGTTTTCTCTCGCTTTGGGTTTCCACGTAAAACACTGGTGTACTTTGTATGTGTATGATTGTTCATTTGTTCATTGCATATTTACTCTGTAGTTTTTGGATGATAATGTTACATTGATATAACACTTGGATTATATTGTTAAAAAGGATTCGATTTCTCTATTACTAATTCACCCCCCTCTCAGTAATCCAACAATTAGTATCAGAGTTGGTTCCTTTAGAAGTCAGTTTAACTACTGAAAGGTAGATCATGGAGAAAAAGAACATGTATAAAAATGGAATACCACGGTTTGATGGACAAAAGTATGCAGTTTGGAGAATAAAGATGAAAACACACACACACACACACACACACACACACACACACACACACACACACACATATATATATATATGCACGGGAATTTGAAATTCGGCAATCAATTGTAGATGGATACAAAACACCAACATTTTTGTCGACAAATGACAAAGCAATAAAACTCGGTTAGAAAAATTCCAAAGCCACAAATGCACTTTTAAATGGTCTTAGAAAATCGGTATTCACCAAAGTTGTAAATCCACTAAATATATTTGGGACAAAATTCAAATATTTATGAAGGAGATTCAAAAGTCAAAGAAGCAAAGCTTCAAACTTACAGAGGTCAGTTCAAACAGCTAAAGATGAAGGAAGATGAGAATATTGCATCTTACTTTTTACGAGTCGATGAAACAGTAAATGAAATCATAGAATTAGGAGAAGAAATCAAATGCTCTGTAATTTTTCAAAAGATACTAAGACCTCTTCCTATGAGATTTGACCCTAAGATATCAACACTAGAAGAAAGAGTAGATATGAACTCAATAAGCATGGAAAAATTACATGGAATCTTCATAGCATATGAAATGAGAACTGAACATGAAAATCCAGATATAAAAGAAGTAGCTCTCAAAGCATCCAAAAAGTCAAACCAAAAGGGGAAGAAAAAAGAAAAATTACATAGCAACAACAGTGACGTCTCGAAAGATGGTGAAGACATGGCCAACTTTGTCAAAAGATTGAACAAGGGAACCAATGACAGGTATAGAGGTAAGCTTCCTTTGATTTGTTTTAATTGTGATGGTATTGGTCATTTTGCTAACAAATGTCCTCATAAGAAAAAGAGAAATGATGATGGTTACTCAAATAGCAAACAAACATATAAAAGAAAAAGAACTACAAAGGAAGTTTTCAAGAAAAACTTATGCACCAAAGAAGACAGCTCATCATCAGATGACGATGAAGTCAGTGAAAGTGAGACATATATAGTTCTATTCATGGCAGTATAAGAATCTGATAAAGAAGAATTTGAAGAAGAATATGAAGAGGCTGAAGTTGACTACCGAGAAGAATTGATGTGTGTCGTAGAAGTTATCAGAAGATAAAAACAAGAAACTACAAGTAGAACTAGACAAGAAATAAGACACTCAAGAACTAGAACAAATGATCACAAATTTGAAAGTTCAAATAGAATAAGATAAAAGAATTGAAGAATAAATAAAAAAACAACTAGAAGAAAAAGACAGGATCATTGGAAATTTGGAAACAAATATTGTCACATTAAGAAAGGATCTTCAAAAGAAAAATATGCACAACAACTCAAAATTTTTGGAGGGTATTATCAGTAGTCAAAAACCTCATCATGACAAGTCTGGACTTGGATACAATTAGACAGAAAATGGATGAAGCTCCAAAACAACAAAGCAAGAAACATGTCCAAAAAGATATGCAAAAGCAATTAAAGGGGACAGGAAGATCTACAAGGAAGATTACAGGGACACCCATCCACTGAGAGGATTTAGATTTCAGAATCAACAATCGACAGATAGGCCTTAATAAGAACAAGAATTCATAATAGTACCTCCTTTCATAATATATTCAAATCCCAGGTATCAAACTATAATTTTTGGTTTATGCTATGCATGTAATAATTTTGGACATAAAGATGTGAATTGCATATCTAAAAAAAAAAACACAAACAACTTTGAAAGTCATACACAAAGGGGTTATCCAAGAAGGCCTAGTGAAACACAGAGAAGAAGTTACAAGATGTTTGAATCTTTGAGCAATGAAGTGGAATGTTACAAATGTAAAAATTTTGGACACATGGCCAAAGATTCTAGAATGACAGTCCCTCCTAGAGAACCGAAACAAAATAACAACAGTCATAGACAAGAACCTTAGAAAAGGACATGGATAAGAAAACAAAATCACTACAACAATGAAGAATGCACACTCGCTCTACAAGCTAAATAGAAGAAACGTGGTTGGTATGTTGATAGTAGCTATTCAAAACACATGATAGGTGATAGAGACAGGTTTCTTACATTAAAAAGGGAAAGAGATGGATCGGTTTCCTTCAAAAATGATGATTCAATGAAAATCATTGGAAAAGGCACAGTCTGAATTCAGAACAAGAATACAAAGGCATAAAATGCTCTACTAGTAGAATATATCAAACATAATATTCTAAGTGTGGGTCAAATCTGTGACCAAGGTCATAAATTTAATTTCGATTCACAAAAGTGCGAGATAAGAAAAGAAGGTTCAGGAAAATTGACTGCTACAGCTGCAAGAACTTCAAGGAATATATATTTGTTAAGTGAAATTGGACATGAAAAGTGTTTTCTAAGAAAGGAAGATGAAAGTTGGCTATGGCATAGAAGAATGAATCACATACATTTCAATAACCTTGTCAAAGTCAGCAAAAGAGAAGAAGTTAGAGAAATGTCCCAGATCATGAAACCAACCAACCCTTTATGCAAGCATTGTCAACAAGGAAAGAAAACAAAGACCAGATTCAAATCAAAGGAATATTCAATGACAAGACCACTAGAAATTGTGCATACTAATCTACTTGGACCAACTACAAAAGAGGGTTTAAAAGGTGAGAAATACTTTATGTTATTAGTTGATGATTATACAAGAATGACTACAATTTTCTTTTTCAAGAATAAGTTAGAAGCTTTTGAAAATTTCAATATCTACAAGGAAATGGTTGAAAATGAAATCGATTCAAAAATCAAATACTTGAGATGTGATAATGGAGGAGAGTTCACTTCAAAGGAATTTATGGACTACTGCAACAGTCATGGAATAAAAAAATAATTCTCCATTGCTATGACACCTCAACAAAATGTTGTTGAAAGAAAGAGCATGACAGTATAGGAAATGGCTCGAGCAATGCTAATGGATTCCAAACTGATAGATATTGTTTAGACATAGGAAGTGCATACATCATTTCACATTCAAAATAGAGTAATTCTCATAAACAACACTGAAAAAACTCCCTATGAGCTATGGAAAGGAATACCATCTAATGTGAATCACTTCAGAGTTTTTGGAAGAAAATGCTACATTAAAAGAAAATATGGCAGAATGGGAAATTTTGACTCTCGTGTGGAAAAAGGAGTACTTGTTGGTTAATTAAGTACAAGAAAGGTATACAAGTGTTACAACTTGATATTGAACAAAGTTTTGGAAAGCATCAACATAACAATTGATGAAACAGGTAGAGAAGAATTAAAGGAAGAAGAAAATGAATCAATGGAACAAATTTATGAAGAAAAAGAAGAAGATGAAAAATAAGTAGAAGGTGAAGATGAAGAGGATCCGACAGAAGAAGAAGAGAAATTCCAGCAAGTGACTCCAAAGAAAACTAGCAGACGAGTACATAAGAATCATCCTTCGAGATTAGATTATTAGAAACAAAGATGCAAGATTTGAGACTAGAAGAAGAATATGTTCACCAAAACAAGCACACCTAGCACTCTCATCTATGATTGAACCAACCTTTTTTGAAGAGGCTAGCAAGGATGAATTTTGGAATAAATCCATGGATGAAGAATTGGATCAAATAGAGAAACATGAAACTTGGGAATTCGTTCCAAGACCAAAGGATAAGAATTTTATTGGAACAAAGTGGGTATACATGAATAAATTGAATGAAGATGGACAGGTTACAAGGAGCAAAGCTAGATTGGTATGTAAAGGATATGCACGGGTTGAAGGAATTGACTTTGAAGAGACATTTTCCCCATTTTCCAGAATGGAAGAAATCTGATTTCTTTTAGCTTATGCATGCTCCAAAAATATTAAAGTGTATCAGATGGATGTAAAATCATCTTTTCTGAATGGGGAACTTGAAGAAGAAGTCTACATTGAACAACCAAAAAGATTTTAGTTGTCAGAAAACACAGATTATGTGTGTAAATTAAAGAAGGCCTTGTATGGTCTAAAACAGGCTCCTAGAGCATGGTACTCTAGGCTAGATAAATATCTACAATAGGCGGGGTTCATAAAAGGAAGTCCAGACAACAAACTCTACATAAAGTCAAGACTACATTGAACAACCAAAAAGATTTTAGTTGTCAGAAAACACAGATTATGTGTGTAAATTAAAGAAGGCCTTGTATGGTCTAAAACAGGCTCCTAGAGCATGGTACTCTAGGCTAGATAAATATCTACAATAGGCAGGGTTCATAAAAGGAAGTCCAGACAACAAACTCTACATAAAGTCAAGATAGTATTTTATTAATTGAATTTTATGTTGATGATATTATTTTTGGTAGTGATAATGATAGGTTAATCTAGAAATTTGCAAAGGATATGCAGAATGAATTTGAAATGTCATTATTTGGTGAAATATCCTTCTTTCTAGGACTTCAGATACATCAAAGAAACCAAAGAAATTTTATTTCTAAAACTAAGTATATCAGAGAAATGCTAAAGGGGTTCGTAATGGAAGATTGCAAACCAATCATCATTCCCATGCAAACCAGTTGCAATTTGAGCAAAGATGATGATTCAAAGTCTGTAGATCAGAGGAAATACAGGTCAATGATTGGTAGCCTACTATATCTGACATCATCCATACTAGATGTAATGCAGGAAGTTGGACATGTGGCACAATTTCAAGAATCACCAAAGGAATCACATGTATTAGCAGTAAGCAGGATTTTCAGATATCTCAAAGGAGCAAAAGAGTTTGGATTATGGTATCCAAAAGGAAAGGATCTATCACTTATTGCCTACATAGATGCAGATTTGGAATGTTGCATTGATGACCGATGAAACACCACTGGAGCATTTTTCTACGTGGGTGAGTGTTTAGTATCATGTCTAAGAAAGAAACAATCATCAATATCTTTATACACAGTCGAGACAGAGTATATTGCAGCAACAACATGTCGTACACCGGTTCTTTGGATGAAACAAACTTTGACAGATATACATGTTGAGTATAATGAGCCCATTTCAATCTATTGTGATAATAAAAGCACCATCATTATCTCAAAGAACCCGGTGATGCACTCCAAGACGAAACACATTCCAGTCAAGTATCACTTTCTACAAGAACATGTTGCAGAAATGAACATCAGAGTTGAGTATCTGGGAACAAAAGAACAAGTACCAGACATCTTTACAAAACCACTTCCACGTGAAGACTTTGAGTATATTTTCTAGAGACTCGGAGTTATTTCTACTCCAAAATGAATTATTTTGAATGCTTATCTTATATGCCTTATATGTACATGAGGAAGCACCATAAAAAGGACAGTTCAGTTAGCGGGAGTAGCCCTGAATGGAAATATACCTTTGCGATTGATGAGAAAGGGGGAGAAATTTATCATATGCAAAGGACATAGGCATGATTCTAGGTGGATCAATGGTCACAAAGATGTAGAGAACAGAGGCATGGTTCCAGGGGGATCATGATTGATATGATTTTAGTATTTCATCAGAGTGTTTCCATCAATGACAAAGGGGGAGATTGTTGATTATGGTTGGTTGTCATTGATGTCAACCCTTGAAAAAATCCCGGTAGCTAAAAGGTTTTGGTAATGAACCCAATTTTGTTTGATGTGAATATGAATCATTATTGTCTTGTCATGGTTGTTAATAAGTACAAATGGATGAAATCCAAACTGGTCCCTTTATGGTTAATGTTGAAATAATGTAACTATGAAGAGTATTCTTATTATTATTGTTATTTTATTCATAGGATTAATCCCCATTGTGGATTAATCATGTCAGTAATTGTATTAGGACCAAATCCCCTTTTGTGGATTGGTCATCAGATAATTGTAATAGGAAGAATAAGAAGTTGGCCCCAACAGTTATTATTGAGAGCCATAATTAAATTAAAGGTGGGTTTACCCACCCAGAGTGAGAGGTTGGCCCTACCGGAGAAGACCTTTCACACGTGCCAGTCTTGTATATATAGAGAGGCTAGCGCCTCACTTTTTCACACAACACACTTGCTCATTTTCTTAAGAGGAAAGCTACGATTACTAGTTGGAGAGAGGAGAAGAAGAGTGGTTCATCTTTTAGGGAGGACTATCTGTATTGGTTTGAGTTATCTCTTGAACATTGTATTGGCAATTTATGATAAGGAAGTTTTTGCTGGGTTTTCTTCCCCTAGAGGGTTTCCCAAGATAAATGTTATGTCTCTTGTGAATGTGTATTTCTTAGTGATCTTGTTCTTATGATGCTCTTATCTATTGAAATGCAAAGAACTATAATAATGGCATAAACAGTAACATGGTATCAGAGCCAACATGAAGGAAGTATATTTCGCAAGAGAAAAAATGTCACTGTTGCAGTACCTGAAAATTAGGGTTTTGCAAAAGTGAATCTTCTCATCCCTAAAACCTCCTAGAAAGTTGTGCCCACCCCCAAGGATCATTTTGGCACTTAGAGCACACCTTTTTAGTGGCTATATTTCCTAAAAAGTGAAACACTAGTTTCACAAAAGTACCAGAAGTACCATAAAACCAGTACCGGAAGTACCAGAAGTAACAGAGTACCAGAAGTAACAGAAGCACGAGTCCAGAAATCCATAGATCAAATTTGAAGGGGTAAAAATTGGATTTTCTCAGATCCAAGTATACTAGGCTACTCTCCTCAACCAAGCACACCTCCTGATAAGGTAAAAATTTGATTTTAATCATTTTCATTTTTGGTCATTTTTCGTAGCCTCAAGTACAAGATGTCTGCAAGAACAAAGCTTGTTGAGAAACTGGAAGGCATAGACAACTTATGTGCCTAGAAGTATAGGATCGGTCTGATCCTTGCAGAGAAAGACCTAGCAAAATTTATCAAAGAAGAAGTGGAGGAACCTGAAGATGCCGTAGAGAAAGATAAGCATCCGAAGGACTCAATTAGCGCTCAAAGAATCATTGCAGATTCAATCAAAGACCACCTGATCCCATATGTATCGTCCAAGAAAAATACTAAGGAAATATTTGACTCTCTAAGAAAACTATATGAAGGAAAGAACATCAATCGAAAGATGAATCTAAGATCTCAATTGAAGAATACCAAGAAGCAGAAAGGAGAAATGATTCAAGAATATTTCTCCCGAATCTCAGAAATAAAAGAACAATTAAAAGCAATTGGAGACACCATTGATGAAGATGAATTCGTAATGGCAGTGCTAAATGGTCTCACAAGACCTTGGGATGCTTTCATCCAGTCAGTATGTGGTAGAAAAGAGAAACTACAGTTTGAGAGTCTATGGGAAGAATGCATCCAAGAAGTGACAAGGGTAGCCAACCATGAAGCACTACTAGCAAGGGACGATGATCAATTCCTAGCTACTCATACAAAAGGAGGAAGAAATAAATCCTACTTCAAAAGGGAATCTCATAGAGAACCTCAACCATCAAAGAAGTTCAACAACCAAGAATCTCACCCAAGAAATTTTCAGAAGAAAGGACAATGCAAGGGATGAGATCTCTCATCTATACAATGCTATCATTGTGGTAAGATGTGACACAAGGCAAATAATTGTCCATTCAAAAGAGAAGAATACAAGAGGAAGCACAAAATGCAACATGTTCACCTAGCCGAAGATGAAGAACCACCTATGAAGATGACTAAGGACCATGTCTTGATCTCAGCTCTCTCAGGATATGTATCACCTGGAGAGGACACATGGCTCATTTATAGTGGTGCATCAAAACATATAACAGTTAAGAAAAATACTCTCTCTTGTATTTCATAAAAGAAGTTTTCTCAGAAAGTGATTCTTGGAGATGATTATCAATATCCCATCAAGGGAATAGAAGAATCAAACTACAACCTAGATTCACAAAACTCAATAACAATGAAGGACGTACTCTATGTACCGGGCTTAAAGAAGAACTTACTCTCCATATCAGCTTTAGAAAGGAAAGGCTACAAAGTTGCCTTCATAGATGGAGAATTTTTTTTGTGGGCTAAGGGAGAAACCTTAAATGAAGCAATTGTCATCGAAAGTGAAGAAAATGGATTATATAAGCTGAAGGGTCACCCAAAAACTACCATGACCCATGCCATCAAAAACTCATGTGAACTTTGGCATAGAAGATTGGTCGACGTCAACTACAAGGTGCTACCATACATATGCAAAGCTATCATGGGCTTACCAGAACTCAAGGTAAATCAGGAAGGCATATGCAATGGATGTGTGCAAGGGAAGAATATCAAGAACCCTTTTCCAAAAAGGGATAGCAAAGTAGAAGGAGTATTGGAACTCATTCATTCAGACATGTTTGGCCCAATGCCATCATCCTCCATTAGTGGGTATATATACTATGTATCATTTATTGATGACTATTCTCATAAGACCTAGATATATTTCTTAAAATCTAAAGATGAAGTATTCAGTAAATTCAAGGAATTCAATGCCTTGATAGAAAATCTTTCCAAAAGAAAGATTAAGATACTCAGGTCAGATAATGGAGGAGAATATACCTCAAAGGAGTTCATAAACTTCTATAGAAATGTTGGGATCAAGAGGGAACTCACTACTCCCTATAATCCTAAACAAAACAGTGTAGCTGAAAGGAAGAACAGAACAGTTATCGAAGATGTAAAGACCATGATTCACGATCAATATCTTCCTATGTGCTTATGGGCAGAAGCAACAATGGAAGCTATTTATGTGCAGAACAGATTATCCCATAGTGCACTTGGGTTCAGGACCCCAAAATAAATGTTCACCAAAAAGAAGCCAGAGGTAAGCCATCTCAAAATATTTTGTTGTCCAATGTTTATTCATATACCGAAAGAGAAAATAAACAAGCTAGAACCCTCCGGAAAGAAGGGAATATACATGGGATATTGTGAGGTATCCAAGGCCTTCAGAATCTACATACCTGGTCACCACCATATTGATGTTAGTAGGGATTTGAACTTTGATGAAGAAGAAGAACTTAAGAAATCAAGAAGATGTTATCTTGAAGAAATGTATGAAGAGGAACCTGTAAATCCCATGACTACATAATCCCTTAGGGAAGCTCCCAGAGCTGCAGAACCTATAAGGGAAGTTTTAACTTCCCCTGATGAGGAGACTCCTGAAGATCATAATATAACAGAAGTTCAAGAACCTCCTCAAATGACCTTCTCCCATAAAAGAAAGACTGTGTGGGAAAGAGATCTTATTCAAGATGGAGAGAAGTATGGTGTTCCAGAAGGAACCATGAGACAAGTGAAAATGCCAAAGCCATTTTTCAGTTACACGACTTTGATGTGTAGTCTACTAGATGAAGAGTCTACATGCTTTGAACAAGACATTCAAAAGAAGGAATGGGCAGATTCCATGACAGAGGAATACCAATCCATAATAAAGAATTATTTATGGGAAATAGTTCCCAGACCAAAAAGTAAGGATGTGGTATCATCAAAATGGCTCTTCAAAATAAAACATGATGTTGATGGAACTATTGAGAAATATAAAGAAAGATTTGTTGCTTGTGGCTTTTCCCAGAAGGAAGGCATTGACTATGAAGAGACATTCGCTCCTGTGGCCAGATACACTTCGATCATAACCATTATAGCTCTTGTTGCCAAGATGAAATGGAAGCTACACTGGATGGACGTGAAGACAACTTTCTTGAATGGTGTTATTGAAGAGGAAGTGTATATAGAGAAACCCCAAGGATTTGAGGTTGAAGACAGGAAGTCTCATGTCTACCAATTGAAGAAAGCCTTATATGGATCGAAGCAAGCTCCCTGAGCTTGGTATGGCCATATAGACAGTTTCTTGACGAGCTTAGGCTTTACCAAGAGTAAAGCAGACTCAAATCTCTACTTAAAAATTATGGATAATGAACCAATATATTACTACTGTATGTGGATGACTTATTCTTAACTGGAGAAGAAAATCTCATCATTGAATGTAAACAGAGACTTGTCGCAGAATTCTAAATGAAAGACCTTGGCCTAATGCATTACTTCTTAGGTCTTGAGGTATGGAAGAGTCCAGAAAGGATCTTCCTTAACCAAGAGAAGTACATGGTCGAAATCTTAAAGAGATTTGACATGCTAGAATGCAAGCCCATGAATACACCCATGAAACGAAGTTGAATGTGTTGGTCGATACTTCGTCATACATGATAGATGCCACACTGTACAGACAAATTATTGGATCGTTGATGTACCTGATGAACACCAGACCAAACATGTGTTTTGCAATGAATACCTTGAGTCAGTTTCTAGTAGAGCCCATACGTGTTCACCTAGTGGCTGCAAAACATGTGATGAGGTACCTTAAAGGTACAATGGATTATGGTCTCACCTATGATGGATATCATGACTTCACATTGAGTGGATATACTGATGGAGATTGGACAGGAAGCGTTGCAGATAGAAAAATCACTTCCAGATGTTGTTTCAGTTTGGGATTAGCCATGATCTCATGGTAGAGTAGGAATCAATCTAGTATTTCTCTCAGCACAGCGGAAACAAAGTACATTATTGCATGTTCTGCTAGCTGCGAAGCTATATGGCTTTGAAAGTTGTTGACTGGCCTATTTGACTTGGAGATGAGAGAAACCATGATTCTATTTGACAACCTGAGCTGCATAAAGATGATAGAGAATATTGTATTCCACGGCAGGTTGAAGCACATAGAAATCCGCCATCATTTCATCCGCGACATGGTACAGAGAGGAGATTTGAAGCTCTACTACATTAGCACAGATGAACAAGTTGTTGACGTGTTGAACAAACCTCTATCTCATGTAAAGTTTGAACACTTTCGAGATAAGCTTGGTATAGTCCAAAAGGACCCTCCCTAAAAGGGGGAGTATATATATTCCTTGCTTCTAACCTCATTGTTAGACGTAAAGAAAGATGCGCTATTTCTTCTAACCTCATTATTAGATGTAAAGCATGACGTTGTGTGTTCCTTGCTTCTAACATCGCTGTCAGACATAAAGCAAGATGAGTCATTGCTTCTGACGTCATTGTTATACGTAAAGCATGACGTTGTGGGTGTTCCTTGCTTCTAACCTCGTTGTTAGACGTAAAGAAAGATGATTCCTCACGTCTAACCTAGTTGTTAGACGTAAAATGATTCCTTTCTTCCAACCTCATTGTTAGACGTAAAGTGAGATGTTGATGCATTCCTTGCTTCTGACCTAGTTGTTAGAGGTAAAGAAAGATGATTCCTTGCTTCTAACCTCGTTGTTAGACATAAAGCGAGATGTTGATGTGTTCCTTGCTTCTGACCTAGTTGTTAGATGTAAAGAAAGATGATTCCTTGCTTCTGACCTCGTTGTTAGACATAAAGCAAGATGTGACTAACACTGAGCTACCAGCTTAACAGCTGTGACATTGATCCAGTGTAGTACTGTGATGTGCCAACCTAGTGTTGTGATGAGGTATCATTTTTACTGATACATTTTGATGCAGATGATGATGACATTCTTTTGAGAATGATGATGTTGCCGATGAAGAAAACTTTCGATGACTCATAAATATGCTAGCCAATGTTTCAAGATGATATTGTTCTCCTGATGCCACTAATGATGTAGACCTCTCTCGCCTGATTCTATTGAAGAAGACCCTTCTTGTCAAGGGGGAGTGTTGAAATAATGTAACTACGAAGAGTATTCTTATTATTATTGCTATTTTATTCATAGGATTAATCCCCATTGTGGATTAATCATGTTGGTAATTGTATTAGGACCAAATTCCCTTTTACGGATTGGTCATCAGACAATTGTAATATGCAAAATAAGAAGTCATCCCCAACAATTATTATTGAGACCTAGAATTAAATTAAAGGTGGGTTTACCCACCCAGAGTGAGAGGTCGACTCTACTAGAGAATACCTTTCACATGTGCCAGTATTGTATATATATAGAGGCTAGCGCCTCACTTTATCACACAACACACTTACTCATTTTCTTAAGAGGCAAGCTGCAATTACCAGTTGGAAAGAGGATAAGAAGAGTGGCGCATCTTTTGGGGAGGACTATCTGTATTGGTTTGAGTTATCTCTTGAACATTGTATTGGCAATCTATGATAAGGAAGTTTTTGCTGGGTTTTCTCCCCCTAGAGGGTTTCCCAGGATAAATGTTGTGTCTCTTGTGAATGTGTATTTCTCAATGATCTTATTCTTATGATGCTCTTATCTATTGAAATGCAAAGAACTATAATAATGGAATAAACATTAATAGTGAAATTCCTCACGGGAATATGCTTTGTGGATTGAGTTATCCTAGAAATATGGTTAGAGAACCCATGTTTAATTATGGAATAATGAGATGAAGGTCAGTGAATTTTGCAGTGAAACTATCCTAGATGGATAGTGTTTGTCATTCCATTTCTGGTGGTATGTGGAATGTCACATAACTCCTCACAGTTAGAGAGTTATGGCCATGTGAAGTTGGAGAACCCTCATAAGTCATCTAGAAGCCCCCAAAAGTCAAGGTGTTTGCAAAAGAAATTGTTTAAATAATAAAGTTAATGGATAACTCCCTCAAATAAGGAAAGTGGGATGTTACATGAAAGTATAAATAAGAGGAAAGACTCTCTCATTTTAATCACACTTGAATATCATTGAATATCTATTTTTGTGAAAGGTTATTTGGGCAGGTATTATTGATAGAGAAAAATTGCAACATAAAAAGTGTGGCATGAAAACTGCAACATAAAAAGTTTGACCGAAAAATCGTGGCAGAAAAATTGCTGCAAAAAAAGTGTGGCAGAAAAATCACGGCAGAAAAAGTGCGACATAAAAATCATGGAAGAAAAAATCACGGCAAAAAACTCATGGAAAAAAAGTGCAGAAAAAAATCGTGGCAAAAGAAGTGTGTTAGGAAAATCATTGCTACAACATGGTTGGGGCCTATTTATGAAAGATATGGCACATCTTGTTTTAGGTATGTTTTGTGAATTAGGGTTTATCTCTCGATATGGTATTGGATAGTCAGTGTTGCTGCATATATCAGATTTGTTGAGGGATACAGTTGGTATTTTGTTGTTGGTATTTGACATATGGGTATTGGTCTTCCGGTTGTGATGTGTTTTTGAATTTGTTGGTTTAGCTAGAGGGTACATAACAATGAGGTTGTGGCACATGGTTTGATGTAAGGGTTTATGGTATTTGGTTTATGGATAAAGTGATGAATTTTTTACGGTTATATTTGTATATGTATTTGGTATATGATTGAGGTACATGTTGGGTACATGGTTGAGACAAGTAGTTGATGAGTTGCAACATACATGAGGCTTATAGTTGATGATGTTGGTACATCTTGATGAGTCATAGTTGATGTGAAGTTGATGCATGGTTGATGTGTGGTATATGTTGGTCAGGTTATTGGTAAAAGTTGTTACAGGTTATTGGTACAGGTTGACAGTGACAGGTTGATAGTGGCAGTGGTTGATTCAGTGACAGTGATAGGTTGTCTACATTTGACATTTATATTTTAGGGTGGTTGGATGGGGCAAGGTTGGATGATTGTATTCGGAAAACTTAGTGGGTTGTATCCTCCTTTTAGTTGTATCCAGAGAATTGGGGAGTTGGAGCTTCCCTTAGGTTATAGCCTGATAAACTAGAGGGTTGGAACCTCATTCCAGTTGCATCTAGAAAACAAAGGAAGGTGGTGCTTCCAATGAATGTAATTCTTCAAGACATATAAGAAAAAAAATTATGTGGTTTTCTCACGCTTTGGATTTCCACGTAAAACATTTATGTTCTGTGTATATGTTTGATTTTTCATTTTTTCATTTCATATTTACTCTATAGTTTTTGGATTATAATGCTACATTGATATTACACTTGGATTATATGGTTAAAAAGGATTAGATTGCTCTATTATTGATTCACTCCCGCTCTCAGTAATCCAACAATATGTGCATAATCCTAGAAGGTTTAAGTACTCTCATTCACCACTCCTTTACTATATACATAGGCATGCTCATAGAGAAAGCAACAACCTTTTATAAAAATGGTTATGTGAAAAATACCACAAATTTCTCACTCTTCTTATTTCCTTTCCCAACCTTTGCAAACACCAATTTAGACAAGGAAAAATATGTTGGCATCTCATTGCTCCTAATCAATTTTATGTTTTTTTGGGCATGAAGTAATGGTATGGGTTATTACCTTTGATTCAAGTATGAGTAGCTTTGTTTATGGACATGATAGTTTGTGTTTCACTTAAAAAATTATGGAATAACTATGCTCTCGATAGCATTGGTTGCATGTCATGATGAGGTTTTTATGTTTGCATGCATGGGATACTTTGTCAAAGGTTTAGGTTACCCATAATTTGAAGCCTTGAATAACATTTTGTATGGGATACATGAATTATATAATGATGTCATACATGTCATTCATATATTTGGACCATAATGCATGCTTGAATATTTGGAAAGTTCAGATTTGGTTTATAATGATTGCAACATAGTATATTCAAGAATCAAATTTATGACATATGTGCATAATCCTACAATGTTGAAGTAATCTCATCCACCACTCCTTTATTTTATACATAGGAATGCTCATAGAGTAAACTACAACCTAATATAAAAATGGTTAAGTGAAAAATCCCACAAATTTCTCGCTCTTCGTGTGTCCTTGCCCAACCTTTGCAAAAACCAATTTAGCCATGGAAAACTATGTTTGCATCTCATTCCTTCTAACGAATTTTGTGGTTTTGGGGCACGAAGTCATGGTATGGGTTATTTCCTTTGATTCAACTATGAGTAGCTTGGTTTATGGACATGATAGGTTGTGTTTCACTTTAAAAAACATGGTAGAACTATGATCTCGACAACATTGGTTGCATGCCATGATGAGATTATTATGTTTGCATGAATGGGATACTTTGTCAAAGTTTTAGGTCACCAATAATTTGAACCCTTGAGTAACAGTTTGTATTCCTTGGTGAATGGAGGAAATGTGTAATTTAGAGTTCAAACCTATGCATGTTTTTTTTATGGTTGGATAGTGCTCTTGAATGAGAAATATACTTGAAGGAGGTAGTGATTTGCTACTAGTTATAGAGACCGTTGCATATATTTTTACTCTTTGAATTGCAAATGAATGTATGCCTATAATTGATTGTGAATATTGTGGGTGCTCAACATTTGGTATTTAATGGGAAATGAACATTTCATTCCTAGGTAGTATAAATTACTTGTCCATCCTATTACACTATCAGATTCTTTGTTGGTGTATATCTATTGATTCCCACAAATGGTTTCAAGGGTTACATGCATACCCAACATTCTTATCTTGGAGTCATTTTTTTGTTTTGCTAGTTGTCCTTGGACCTTATATGTTGTGTATGCATGTACCTTATTTATTTCATTTACCTTTAATTCTTGGTTTGCTACTTGTTATGCATGATTGAGTATGTAGAATTGAGAGTTATGTGAGGGGGGGGAGCTTGCACCTTCACGTGGTTGGTCATGTTTAGTAGAGAATAAATTATTCTCGAAACCAACATGATCTCATTCACGAGGTATTCCCCTTTAGTATTTCTAGAGCATCATACATATTTAATTATTATTCAGAAATCACATTTAATTACCTTCGTCAAATACAAGCTCATTGATGTTTAGTTAGTATTGAATCATTCAACCTATTATTGTATTTGAAAAATTCATGTTTGAAGGGTGATCAATCCATGATCCACAACACATTTCTGACAAGGTTTTTGCTTCCCATGTTTTTTTTATTACCTTCATTGTTTTTTATGTGTCTTGGAGCCTACAAAAGGAATCTATGGAAAGAGTAGAAAAAATGGGCAACACATGGAGCAACCTAAACACAATCTATTTGGAAATTGGCTTTATTTGAAATTCTATGATGGAGGACTAGGTATGATATGTTTTCCACAACTGCCATTTTTGGTCTGTTATATCCATAGAATTTTGTCAACATTCCTTCTCTCATCACAAGTGTGAGACATTCATTCATGCAGTGTGTATGGATTCTATCAAATGCTAATATTATTTTAAAATATTCAAGTGTGTACAAACATGACTTCTTATGTGTTTTTGTTAGTGTGTGCACGTATAGTGCATAACTATTTTTGAAGTTATTGAGACTCTATACGAAGTCTCTTGGTGTTAATATCATATCTATACATACAAAAAAACTATGGTAATAATTGTTAGCTTTTCTTTATATCTCTTTTTTCACATTTGCAAAAAATGATATCATTATCAATGCAAGTTGGCATTCAAGGCCAATGATAATTTGTTTAGAAGAATAATCTCTCTTAGATTTTACGTGTTTTTTTTCAATGTAATTGAGGTTTATTTCTTTCGAAGTAGAATATGCATATGATTTACTTACCATGTAAAACCATGATAAAAAAATTATATTGTTTTTGTGATGCTCACATTAAACATTGTTAATATTGCATTGATCACATGTTTTCTTTCCCCAACTAGTTTGAGAAAAGTAAATGGAAGATTTCTTCTTCTCATTGTTATGTTTCTATTTAATTAATTGCACGCAAAATTTTGTATGTTTGATTCAGGTAGCATTTGTTAATGGTATTGCGATGGGATCAAGTGAAAGTCTAGCAGTAATATGCACATTTCAAGTAGTCACAGAGAACACCATAAGTTATTTAAATCCTGAATGAAAAATGTCCTCTTCTTATTGTTGAAATAATGTAACTTCAAAGAGTATTATATTTATTATTGATGTATTATTCATTAGATCAATCCCCTTTTGCAGGTTGATCATGTTGGGTATTGTAAATGACCAAATCCCCTTTTGTGGATTGGTCAAACCTTAACTATAATATAATAAATGTGAAGTCGACCCCTAGAATATATTAAAGTGGTTATAACCATCGACATTGAGAAGTCGTCCCTACCAGTGAAAATACACCTCAGTTCAACACCTTCCATATTGTATAAATAAGATAGGCCAATGCCTCATTTGTTCACTCACTCACTTGTTTATCAGAGTGCAAGTTTGGATTTGCAGTTGGAGAAGAAGGAAGAGAGAGAGAGGTGCATTCTTGGGAGAGAAATTTTTGTATTGTTTAGTTTATTCTCTTGGCATTGTATTGGCTATCTATATTAAGGAAGTTTTTGCTAGGTTTTGTCCCTCGTGAGGGTTTCCCAGGATAAATGATGTGTCTCTTGTGATTGTGTGTTTCTGAGTGACTGTATCTATGCTATGGTTATCTAGAGAATTTAAAAGAAACCTAATAATATCTTAAACCTTAACATGGTATGAGAGCTAAGTTAAAGAGAACATCTTTCACAAGAAGAAGAAAAACGTCATTGTTGTCGTACATGAAAATTAGGGATTTTTATTGAAGAATATTTTCAACCTCAAAACCATCTAGAAAATTGCACCCTAACCCAAGGAATTTTTTGGCACATTCAGCACACCTTTTCAATGGGTATATCTCCCGGAAAGTGAAACCCTAGTTTTCACAAAGTACCAGAAGTACTAGAAAACCAGAAGCACTAGTCCAGAAATCCGTTGATCAAGTTTGAAGGGGTAAAATTTGGATTTTCAGAAATCTGACTGCATCATTGCATCATCTTACTTGCCTTAGCTCAACGCATCTATCCCCTAGATCATAATTTCAAAATTTGAAGTTTGAAAAATTAGGGTTTCTTCATAAAACCCTAAGTTGAAGTTGCAGTTGCAATCTCAAAATCAGTTGCAGTATCAATTGCAGTTGCAATATTTGTTGAAGTATTAGCCGAAGTACTAGTTGCAAACACCCTTGAAGTTGCTAAGAGTTGGTGATCATTATCGCTGCTACTAGATGGTTCCACTACCTGCAAATTCCATCAGAGGTATGTACTCACACATGTTTAAATGGTTAAGCTTTAAAGGGTATTTGCAGGAGAAGGGATATCTTTCCATAAATCTAGAAGGATCTCAAGATCCAACACATTCATAGGAATAATGCAACTCGGGTTTGATTATTCTAATATGAAACTATTTGTTATGACATTATTTTGAAGAGTGTTGCATGTTGAAGCTATGTCCATCATACTAACCTTTGGTCAAAATTAAAGTCAAGGTATTAGATAGATTAAAGTTGATATCATAGATTTTACCCTCTAACCCAAACTTCTATCAAGATAGCATACTGTCTTAGTATAAGAAGATAGGTTGAAGAAAGAACTCATCATCTTGAGTGAAGGAGACTTGGAAGAAAAGTAGCATCCTCATTCTTGAGGACAAGGCTCCACATTCTAGGTTTGATTATAAGTTGATAAGATTCAAAGTTGCACTTGACAACTTGATGACTACCCCTTTATAAGTAAACACTATAGTTGAGAGAGGAGTCCTTGAAAAGTATTATACTTGGTAGCATGTGAGCATATTGAGATAAATGCTTAATGTAATCATTTTCCTAATACAACTAACATCTCCTCTAGGAGAAACCTCTTGTGTTAGTTCTGGGTTGCCATGGAGGAATGTTTGATCACAACACTATAAGAATGTTGACCTCATTTCGTATTGAATTTCTTACTTTTGATCTTTTCTTCAGATAGGTCACAAGTGATAGCTCTAAAGGAGCCCCTCTGATGATTATTCGTTATACTTTTTTATCTACTACTGTCAAAAGATTATTATTCTTGCTTGCAATTTTGTTGGCCTTGTTTCAGGTCATAGGTGATAACCCTAAGGAAGCTATAGTGAAGGTTGCAGAAGGAAACATATTAGATGAGATGTGAAGAATACTATGTACATGACCATATACACTCATGTACTAAAGAAGATGAAGAAGAAGTTATCTTTTGAGATTCAAAGTATCTCATATGAAGATTAATTATAAAGAGTAGAAGGCTCCAAAGATGACCGAAAAATAGATCAAGATATCACAACAGCATTGTTCAAATGATAATGAAGCCACCTTGACGGGAAGTAGAACTCGTTTGAAGCCTGACACGGTATTTCATACTTAGAATTGGTACTCAATACCATGTATACCCCGTAAGAGATGATGAAGTCTGAGAGTAAACATGATCTCAAAAAGGATCAGATGAAGAAACAAATTCCAGGACTGGAAGAAAAATGTCGTGAGAAGACTAGATCGTAACTTCAGAGACTCCTAGGAGATATGAAATCCCCTAGAAGATTTTCTTGTTTCAGTGAAAAAGAAGGAAGCTAGACAGAAAGACTAGGATATGGATTCTTCTGTGAGACTAGAAGAGAATTCAATATTAACTTCCAATATTGATCTATATAGATCAAACTTGTTGCAGATGTATGAAGGCTGATGTTTGTCCAGAGGATTCTCCCAGCAAAAGGGAGAAGACTATGCCGAAACACTTATTGAAGAAACAATTCCAGTATTTATGAAGACAACCATAACAACCACGATTCATATATAGTATGAGATGTAGGGGGAGAAATCCCCATATTTAAAATTGAGTGCCAGTTGGTGCACTACATTAGTTGGGTCAAGGAAACATAACTATGATAAAATATAGGATTACCTCCATGAAAGAAGAAGAGATATCTCCAATATCAGTTATTGAGCCACTCTCAGTTTCAGATGAAGTTGTTTCCATGATGGAGTAGAGGAGTTACTCCTAGATTACAACAGTCACAGTGAGAATGGAGCAACCATTGTCAGCTTTAGAGAAGGTGTAGGTGCAAAGTCCTAGTTCCATAAGGAATCGCTGCAGAAAGAGGAGAGGCCATACTCTCAATTAGTGAGACAGATAGCGCCTTGCAGAGAGCACATAGAGTTAGCACATGATTGTGTCGATTGAGTTACAGCTGAGCAAGTGTACCATATTGGTACAATGTAATAATAAAATTTGATTTGAAGATTGAATATAGAAAGAATCATGTCTGTCAATTGAAGAAGGATCTGTACGTGTTGAAGCAAGATCCTAGAGCTTGATATGGCATAATTTACAGTTTCCTAAAGAGATTGGGATTTACCAAGAGTAAAGTTGATTCTAACCTTTATCTTAATGTTATGAATGATGAGCTAGTGATCTTAATACTATATTTAGATGATGTATTCTTGACAAGATGAAGAAAAGTTCATCACAGATTGCAAAAGAATCTCACTACATAGATTGATGGAAGACCTAAATATGTTATCTCTTAGGTCTTGAAGTTTGGTAGAAGATAGAGAAGATATTCCTTAAACCAAGCAAAGTATACAGTTAAAATTGAAAAGGGTTGACATGTTCAAATGCAAATCCATGTACACACCCATGGAAATGAAGTTGAAGCTCCTCGTAGATACCTCGTCAGAATTGGTTGATGCTACTTTGTATAGAAAAATTACTGGTTCGGTGATGTATTTAACAAATACCATGCTAGATATATGTTTTTCCTTGAGTCAGTATCTGGTAGAACCCAAACGTGTTCACATTGTTGCTACAAGACATATGATGAGATACCTTAAGGGTATGTTGGATTTTGGTCTCTATTATACTAGAGATCATGACTTCAGACTGAGTGGTTACACTGATTCAGATTGAGTTGAAAGTGTTTCTGATGGAAAGAGCACTTCAGGATGTTGTTTCAGTCCGAGGTCAGCCATGAATTCATGGCAAAGTAGGGAGAAATTAAACATTTCTTTGAGCATGGCAGAAGCATAATACATTGTTGCATGTTCCTCCAGTTGTGAACCCATATGGCTTTAGATGTTGTTGAACGATCTATTTTATCCAGAGATGGAAGTCACTGTGGTTCTATGTGATAACCAAGTTGTATAAAAATTATGGATAACCATCTGTTCCATGATGATTCAAAACACATAGAGATCTGATATCACTACATCCCTGATATGTTGCAGAGAGGATCCATAAAGCTCCAATATGTTATCATGGATGAACAAATTGTTGTGATGATGTGCCACCTTAATTGTTGTGATGATGTACCAGCCTAGTGTTGTGATGCCATCTTAAGTGATGTGATGATGTACCAGCCTAGTGTTGTGATGCCAACTTAATTGTTGTGATGATGTGCCAACTTAATTGTTCTGATGATGCGTCAGCTTAATTGCTGTGATGATGTGCTAGACTTGTGTTATGATGTCAGTTTCATGTTGATGATGTGTCAGCCTCATGCTGTGATGATGTGTTGTCAGCCTCGTGTTGTGATGATGTACCATCTTAATTTTTGTGATGATGTACCATCCTAGTGTTGTCATACCAACTTGATTGTTGTGATGATGTATTGGCCTTGTGATGTTATGCTAGCTTCATGCTAATGATGTGCCAACCTCATGCTGTGATGATGTGTTTCTAGCTTCATGATGTGATGATGTGCTAGCCTCATGCTGTGATGATGTGCCATCCTCGTGCTGTGATGATATTCCAACCTCATGCTATGATGACGCATTGCCAGCCTCGTCTTGTGATGATGTGTTTCCAGCCACGTGTTGTGATGCTAGCCTTGTGTTGATGATGTTGTGTTTCCAGTCTCATACTGTGATGCCAACTTCATGTTGATGATGTTGTGTATCCATCTTTGTGTTGTGATGCTAGCTTCGTGCTAAAGACTCCCAGCCTAGTGTTGATGTTGATGATGCTCTAGCCCTTGTGTTGTGATATTGTTGTTGTTGATGTTGTATCAACCTTGTGTTGTTATTGATGATGATGATGTATTAGTGTTATACTAATCCATGTTGATGTAGATGATGATGATGATGATGATGCCACTCCAACTTCTTGCTGAAGATGGTGATGATGATGCCACTTTAGCTTCTTGTTGAAGATGATGATGATGATGCCACTTCATCTTCTTGCTGAAGATTGTGATGGTAATGATGTTACTTTAGCCTCATGCTAAAGATACTGATGATATTACTTTATCCTCATTCTAAAGAATATGATGATATTACTTTAGCCTCATGCTAAAGAAGATGATGATGCTACTTTTGCCTCATGCTAAAGAAGATGATGATGTTACTTTAGCCTCATGCTAAAGATGATGATGATGTTACTTTAGCTTCATGCTAAATATGATGATGTTGTTGCCTTAGCCTCTTGCTGATGAGGGTGATGATGCTACTCCAACTCGATGTTGTGAACAATGATGAAGAGAAATTTTTTTGATGATTTATAGATACGATAGTTAGTGTTCCAAGATGTTGTTGATGATGTTGTCCTCTCTCTCCCCTGATGTTGTTGTAGAATACCCTTATTGTTAAGGGGGGGTGTTGAAATAATGTAACTGCAAAGAGTATTATATTTATTATTGATGTATTATTCATTATATCAATCCCCTTTTGTGGATTGATCATGTAGGGTATTGTAAATGACCAAATCCCCTTTTGCGGATTGGCCAAACCCTAATTGTAATATGCTAAATAAGAAGTCATCCCCCAAAATATATTAAAGTGGTTATAACCACCCATATTGAGATGTCAGCCCTACCAGTGAAAAGACACCTCAGTTCAATACTTGTCAGATTGTATAAATAAGAGAGGCCAACGCCTCATTTGTTCACTCACTCACTTGTTCATCAAAGTGCAACTTTGGAGGTGCAGTTGGAGAAGAAGGAAGAGAGAGAGAGAGGTGCATTCTTGGGAGAGGAAATTTTGTATTGTTTGGTTTATTCTCTTGACATTGTATTGGCTATCTATATTAAGGAAGTTTTTGTTGGGTTTTCTCCCCCATGAGGGTTTCCTAGGATAAATGATATGTCTCTTGTGATTGTGTATTTCTCATTGATCCTATCTATGCTATGGTTATCTAGTGAATTTAAAAGAAACCTAATAATATCTTAAACCTTAACACTTATGTAGATGAATCATAGATATATTTCCAATTTATAATGCAGTAGACTACCACCAGAAAGATAGATTGAGATGGTGCTAGAATTTCAATGGCATTTCTAGTGGACACTAATCCATTCTTATGAGTTTGGTTTATAGGATTCTTCACCTACTAGGTGAAACAAATTTACATATTTTTAGAACTATAATCTCTATAAAAGAGAATATTGGGGTATAAATCATATATATTTGGAGAGAGTGGTGTTATTTTGCTCAGTTCCAACATGTGTGTTTGAATGCAAGATCATGTTGTGAAATGTTTGAGAGAAGCTAAGTGATTTTTCCATTTATTTCTCATTTCCAAAGGAGGGAGGCTTGTTGATTGAAGGACAATGACTCAGAGAATCTTAAGAGAAGACCACCCCTAGAAGAAGAAGAATTTAGAGAGCCATCTCTCCATAGGTATAAATTAATTTGTACCTCTCTTTCTTCATCAACAAAATCTTTACTCTTCCCCATGTGTTCGATTTTTTCTTTATTCTATTGGTAATTTTAGCATTTCATTTTCATAGTAACAATGACATTTTGATAGATTTAGGGATTTTTATATGCAATGCAAGTTAGGGTTTCAATCTATTTCATTACATACGTTAGAGAGATAAGTTTCTTGTCCATCCCAAGGGAAAGGTCTTCTTTTTTTTTGGATGCTTTTCAGGTCATTCTATAATGATTGATGCTCTCAGAACCGACTCCTCCAATGTATGTCATTGAATACAATACCTTTGGGAGCTTTCTACAAGTAAATTTATCCCTCTCTCTCCACTTATTAAATTTTCTTGTAAAGGAAGGTAAGTAGACCACCATTATATTATTATAGTAGGGACCAACCACCTTGATGGGTTGGGAACTACTACTTAACACACACAAGAAAATTCCCACAAGACAATATTAAAGTATTAAAAATTATGCACAAGTAGAAGAATGTGTCTCCCACCAATTTCTAGTAGTGAGAGTATACCTTGAATACCCAAATACATGGACCAAAGAAATGAGACATCATAATTCTTCCTAATATGAAAAAAATTAAAAGACACACAGTTGGGCTAATAAGGATAAATACTAGATGATTTTCCATAAAATGGGGGAAATGTAATCCAAGGCATGAGATGGTAGGTTGGAGAGAATTAAAACATTTCTAGGATCTTGTGTAATGCAATATTTTATTTTTAATATACACAGTTTCGTCAGATATCCCATGGAAGGTCCGAAAGGAATATTGGTCGGAGATATAGCACCTCCATAGAAGCTATTGTTAGCTCGTTGGATATTCAACGAATGTGGGCATCGAATATCTGACACCAAGTTCGACAGTAATATCTGTCAGAGGTAAGGCACCTCCATTAGATCTACTCTATGGACATTGAATATTTGATGAATGTGGGCGTCAGATATTCGACGACACGTCTAACACTAATATCCATGGAAGATAAGGAACCTCCATCATATCTACTATATGGATGTTGAATATTCGACGTGTAGTTACATCATACTTTCAACAAGAATATGCTAGAAATAATGGATAATTTTGACAAGGTTTTGGTCCTTAGGGTCATTGGTATATAGGAAGTTCAATGAAAGTGTGTCAGATATCCGATATCAATATATTCATCGAATATCCGACCCGAATACACCAAGGAAACTAATAACCAGGTTTCGTCGAAGTGTCGACCAAATTGCATCGACCAACCAACATAGATCCGTTGGATTTCAGTGCACAAGAAGTAGTGTCAGGTATATCAATCAGATCTACAAATTCAACATTTTGATGAACAGTAGAAGGAGAGATTTCTAGATAAGAGTTACATGAGAAAAAGGAGGTCTAACACTTTATGATATTCCTCCAGGTAAAAATATTTTTTGGATCTAAATATATTGAGACTTGATCAGGATCATGGTGGCTTCTGGTACGTCTTCTGGAACAGGCCAGATTGTCCTTTTGTTGAGTCACTAGGTGAAAAACTAACAGCCAAGTGTCTGAGGCATGTTCATTGTCAAGTCTCAGAGCCTACAATGTCATATCCCTAGGAAAGATTTCTTCATTTTACATCCCCGACAATGACGCCATTTCATATGTTATCCCTCCAGATGTTCCAAGATGTTGTTGGAACGATTCTGGGACACCCTATGGGGCTAAGAATCAAAATGAATCTTAAATGGACTATTGTTTGAGCTTTTATAAATCATATATGATACAAGAAAAAAAAAGTGGTAGGATATTCTTTACAGGAACACATATACAATAGAAGGAGGAATTATAGACTGAAACTTAAACGTGAGCGAGGAATATTTGGTTTCCTGCTTCATTTATCAACTGACTGTGCTCAAGGTATTTCTGTGGTTGAACAACTCTGGTTACAAGAAACTCTTTAACTACCCAAAGTGTCAACCTTGACAATGGGCACCTGCATTCTCTTTTATTCCTCTCACTCATGCCCCAAACTGCTTCTTGAAACCACTTCCTACTTTTGATTCTAGAATGCTTTCTTCTTTGGTCAAAATTAATTACTTTTACCTGCTGGAATTTGTTATGTCGAGATTGTGGAATAGCTAGGAATTTGCAAGACAATATATTGATCATGCCCTGTCCCCGAAGATACCCTATAATAATTTCCCTTTTTATAAAAAATTCAAAATTATAATTGCAGAGATTGCGCGACTTAGTAGACATTGGATCTATCTCAACAAGTGATCTTGATTGTTGATCCTGTGTGGTTATGGATGACCCCTTCATACACAGGATTGTTAAAAAATTACTTTTGTTGTTTTGAATCCCACATTAACTCTGCATAAAACGTAAATCTCTACCATTGTCAGATTGATCGTAGCAAGCAATCTCACTTGTTGATCGAGGCCACACCTACCAAAGTAAATCGAGGCTTGCAAAGGAGAAACATTAGTAACCATCGGATCAACTTGATCAAATATGGACCGATGATCGGAGTCGCAATAAGATGAGATATGGGTTGTTGATCATGGTGTTGTAGATGGACTGGGAGTCGTCGATCTAGCTTGGCCATGGGAAAATCTTTGGCTAAGGAAAATATATCGTGTTGATGTCATCCTGGATGCATTGCAACCCTTTATACACGTGCATTGATTCTACTATGGTGGGGAGACATGACACATGTCACCCAAATTTGATATGATTAGGGGCACCTTTGGTGGGTTCCACTGTCCACATGGTAGCTTTTGATTGGCTTCGACAATGCTCTGGTGGTAGGCTGACATGACACCTGGATGGAAGGGTTTGATACCTGAGAATAGAACTAGACCATTGATTGACCCCAATTCATAAAGGTTCGAGAGTATATCTGGGTCGTCAAGTGGAGGTGGCTGATTTTTTGCCAAAACATGGGGAGTCGTTGATCTAGCTAGACCATAAACAAAAATTGGCTAAGGCATTAGATGGTCATGTGGATGACATCCTAGATACGTGGTGGACTCTCACTAGTCCAGGTTGGCACTAACGTGTTAGGGAGGACAGGACACGTGTCATACACTCTCATGTACTTTGACGGGATTTGAGGAATCCCTGATTATCTATGTGGCAGGAAAAGGTTGGCTTTGATAGTGCTCTACTGGCATGCCGAGCTGTCATATTTTCCTTAGCCTATCCTTGGTCATCGTCGACAACGTCATCATCGTCACTATATAAATTGAGCTAAGGGGGAAAATATCCAACGGATTTTTTCGACAACGATCCCAACTTGATCTTTATCGTTGATCTGTCGTCGATGCGAGGACAGTCGTTGATCTGGCTTAATCAAAAGCCAAGATCAGCTAAGGAAACTATTGCCGCGTTGACGTTAGTCTAGACACATGGCAGCCTTAAGCTACTCTGTGTTGGCATTGATGTGGCGGAGGAGCATGACACGTGTCACCCAATTTCGAGGTGTTGGCCTATGTATGTGATGGATTCCACCTATCCACATGGCAGTCAATGATTGGCTCTAACAATGCTACGCTGGAGGGATGACATGACACCTGGTCGAGAGGCTTTGATACCTGTGAACAGATCTGGACCGTTGATTCAAAAGGTCAGGCCCAATGTCAATATTTCGGGGTCCGAAAAACTCCCAAAATTTTGAGGCTAAGGTCTTAGGCCAGAGACTTAAGTTCTTTCGGAACCCGATAAACCCCTTTTGAATCCGATAAGCATCCAAGGGTTTCAAACTTGCCTTATGCACACAAGGGTATGAGTTTTCTTGTTATTTCTTCATTCTTCCTTGGGATAATTTGACTCCAGATTATATGAGGGAAGCTTGCCTTCTTCATCTATTTCGTCCAATCTCGACCTTGTAACTTCAGCCAACTTTAAAAAAACTGCAGGAACAAAAATATGACTAACATATTGTGTTAAATATCTGGTCATATCCTTAGTATTATTATTGTCTTACTTAGTGGAACTCAATCATACCATCAATATATATTCTCGTATCTTTATTTTGTTTGGAATTTGAGTGTTCATGTTTCACACGTTTACGGCAACATTCTAATATAATGGGTAAATAGTTGTATTAGTTGGTGAATCTAATAGTCATTTATGTCGGTGAACCTGATAGCCATTTATAATTTGAGACTTCCTGTCTCTTTCGATCATGTTGCCGGCTAGCATTTGCATTAAGATGAACTGTTGGCCGACACAAGGGTTGCCTTCCAGGATCCTCGTCACTAAATCCACTAATTTTGAGCCCTTCATTTTTAAATATCTTCTTCAACAAATGCACTGATTCTGAACCAGTGTTCTGCACCATTGATTCAACTTTATGTATTATTTCAGGCTCTACCGAAAGATCTGGAAGTAGAAACCAATGAGATTACGTTTCCATTTTTCAGTGACAATCAGTGATGGGATGTGAGGTGCTTGTACAAACAAAGAAGTCAAAAGGACTATTGACTGTAACCCTAATGCTTGGGCGCTGGAAAAGAGATTTTCCACATCATAAACGCAGTGCAAACGCGGAACGTAGTTTTCAACAGGCGGCGAGTGGCCTTTATAGAAAGTGCGCAGCCCCATTTCATTGGCGGCCAATATTATATGTTCCTTTATATCTATCTTATTTCACCACCTACCACTTGACACCAGCTGCTCTCCAATACCACTCCACCCTTTAAGGAATCCCTAATTGAACTATTAGTCAAATTTTGGTCGGTAGCTACAAACATTCATCTCAGTTTCCTTAAATATCAGAGATTTAAAGATTTTTCCATCCGACGTGGACTACACGGTCGAAGATATGTGTTACAGCATGGGTTTTGGCAGTCTCATCGTGTCCATTTTTTTGTTTAGGATATTATAGAATAAAACATGTACGATGTATAGGAATAATAAGAATTATAAAAATTTACTTTCGTAGTTTTGATCTTCATTTGCTTTTATCTTTATTATCTTTATTTATATATTTATTTTGTAAGTTAATCAAATTTTTATTTATTTAAAATTATTAGTGAATGTAAATATTTATTGAGTTGATTTTGTGTTTATAAAATAAAATTTCATTTTCTTTGCTACTAGTTTTCTATTATCTTCGTTTGTACCAAATTTTAAATTTTCATATCTTTATACTCATCATTCATATCTCATTTTTAGTTCATTTCATTTTAATATGGCTGATATATGACATCTTATTTTCTCATTCATTTCATTCTACTATGGTGGAATATATAATAGTATTGGATAATTTTGGGATTGGGATTCAACTTCTAAAATTTGTCATATGTTCATTTTTTTATTTATTTAAATTGACATATATCAGAAAATGTATTTTTCCTACTTGTAGAAAGAGTAATTGACAAAGAAAAACATAATCCACCTTATAATAATTAGTATGATAAAGAATGCAAGTGTTACTTTACACAAAAAAACCATATTGGATAAATGAAGACAAAGTTTGTACATATAAGCATTATCTTCCTTAAAAAAAAAA
>ML805029.1:244331-274575 GCA_009831015.1 Picea engelmannii | reverse complement strand
GTTTGTTCCAGATCCAGGTGGATCTGGGGAGATTGGTCTGTGTCCGCACTCACGAATTTATCCTAAAACAATGAGTGAGGGCAGTTCAATGACTGAGCATTTAAATGCATCTAATACCATTATAATCCAGTTATCTTTTGTGGATATTAAAATCATTGAGGATGAGAAGTGTATTAGCCTATTATGTTCTTTACTAGACTCCTGGGATAGCTCATTTGTGGCTATAGGGAGTAATACAAGAACATTAGCGCCAAAATACGTGGTTTCGTATCTATTGTCAGAAGAAATGAGAAGGAAGAACATGGAAGGATCGACCAAAGATTCTTTAGTGGTGATATGTCGACCGATTGATAAAGATAAAGTAAAATTATTTGGTAGAAATTCTAAGTTGAAGGGTATATTTAAATCCCTGGTTCATTTGAAAAGAAGATGCTAAAAATGCAACAAAGATGGGCATTACAAAAGGGATTGCAAGTTGAATGAAATGGAAGTTAGTATAGGATGTGACGAGAAGTAGTCGACTGAGAGAAAGACAACTCCATATAAGGGAGGCGATGTGTACCTGGCGTGAACTGGTACATAGTCGGATCAATATGTTTGGTTGATTGACTTAGGAGCATATTATCATATGACACCACATAGAGAATGGCTTTGCGAATATGAGCAATACGAAGGAGGAGATATATTCTTGGGGGACGAATCAACAACCAAAATTATTGGACGAGGACAAGTTCGACTGATATTGGAGGATGGGAGGAGTATAACCCTTCCAAGTGTGATACACATTCCGGGTTTGGAAAGAAGCCTGATATTTGTCTACAGGATGAGTGATGCAGGAGTGCACACTCTATTTCATAAGGATTTGTGGAATATGGTCAGAGGTGCGATGGTCTTAATGAAAGGATTTTAGATTGGAACCTTATACAAGTTACTAGGGAGTGTTGACTTGACTGGATACAACAACATCGTTGTTTATGAAGTAGAATCTAATTTGACTCAACTCGACTCGACTTGGGTTGAGTCGATTCAAACTGACTGGACAACTCATCATAAATTTGACCCGAACGTGATATGGCACTAGAGGATGAGACACATTGGAGAGAAAGAACTTCAAGCTATTCATAAAAAAGTTATGGTCGAAGACTTTCTTGCATGTAATTTAGAAGTCGACTTTTGCGAACATTGTATATATGGAAAACAAAGTCCGGTGAGGTTCCATCTGGAGTGACAAGGGAAAATGCGATTCTAGAATTAGTTCATAGTGATGTGTTTGGCTCTATATCAGTTCCTTCACCTGGTGGATCCCTGTATTATGTCTCCTTCATAGATGATTTTTCCAGGAATACATGGATATATTTCCTAAGGAAGAAATCATAAGTTGTCGAAAAATTCAAAGAGTTTAAATCTCTTGTAGAAAACTAGATAGATAAGAAGATTAAGGTGCTAAGAACTAACAATGATGGTAGATTCTATGGAAAATAATTTGATCATTTCTTCAAGCAATATGCCATAACACACCAAAATACCACACCATATAGCCCACAACAAAATGGAGTTGCTGAGAGAATGAACAAAACATTTATGGACAAGGAAAGGAGCATGCTCAGTGGTGTTGGGCTCACACAAGAATTCTAGGTGGAGGAAGTCAACACTACAAAATATCTATTGAATATGTCTCCTTCGTCGATGCTATTCAACATGACTCCACATGAGGTATGGTCAGGTAAGAAGCCTTCAGTTTCACATATCAAAGTATTTGGATTTGATGAATTTGTGAATGTTCCTAAGGAAAAGAGGAGTAAGTTGGACAAGAAGGAAGTCAAGTGTATTTTCATTGGATACAAAGAAGGAATAAAAGGATATAATCTCTGGGATCCTGCATTAATGAAAATAGTGTATATTCTAGATGTGGTCTTCAGAGAAGTCAAAAGTAAGCCCGATCCTGAAGAAATTGTTCAGACCGAGAATATTCCAGAGAAGGTGCGGTTTGAACTGAGGAACGAAGAATATGATTAAGACGAGTTGACTGAATCAGAATGAGAGGTGGAACAACTGAGCCCAGTTGTAAGGAGGTCAAAAAGAGGAAGAAAACCAGCCAAAAGGTATATTCCACCCAATTTGTTTTCTGCATTTGTGTTAACTGCCACTGATGATGAGCCCAAGTCGGTTGAGGAGGCAGTTGACTCAGTAGAGTGAAAAATATGGAAGGACGCCATGGTCAAAGAGATGGAATCATTGCACAAGAATGAGACACGGGATTTAGTCAAAATACCTAGTGGAAGAAAGTGTGTCGATAAAAAATGGGTATTCAAGAAGAAGATGAACGAAACAGGTCAAGTCGAGAAATTCAAATATCGACTGGTGGCGAAAGGATATTCCTAAGTCAAAGGAGTCGATTTTAGTGAGATTTTTCCCCTGTTGCAAAATTATCTTCCATTAGAGTACTAATTTCTTTGTCTACAACATTTGATCTAGAAATAAAACAGATGGATGTGAAGACAACATTCCTATAGGGGGACCTGAAAGAGGAAATCTACATGAAACAACCTGAAGGATTTGTAGTAAAGGGAAAGAAATATTTGGCATGCAAAATGAAAAGATCCCTTTATGGTTTAAAGAAATTATCGAGGATGTGGTACCAAAATTTCAACACATACATCCTTAGTTTGGGATTTGTGAGAATCAAAGCTAATCACTACATATATTCCAAAGAAGAAGGTGGGTGCTTCATATATGTAGCATTGTATGTTGAAGACATGTTGCTGATTGGAAACAAAATGAAAAAAATAAAGGAGGTGAAGAACTAGCTATCCTCCAAGTTCTAAGTGAAGGATCTCGATGTAGTAAAATTCATTCTAGGAATGGAGATTAAGAGAGTTTCAGCAGATATAAATATCTAGTTGAAGCAGATGAAGTATATTGAAACAATTTTGAAATGTTTCAACATGCAAGATTGAAAATCTGTGAAGGTGCCAATTCCTGTGGGAGCAAGGCTAACTATTGAATAGTGTCCAAAGACACATGAGGAAATAGAGGACATGGCAAATGTTCCCTATGAAAGTGTTGCTGGTAGTCTAATGTATGTGATGATCTGCACTTGACCATACATTTCCCATTTAGTGGGAGTGTTGAGTAGATACATGTTGACACCTGGGAAGGAGCACTGAACAACTGTCAAGAGAGTATTCAAGTATTTGCGTGGAAAAAAATATTATTCTATATGCTACCAAGGAAAAACTGGAGGTGACAGTGAATTAAATGTACATGGCTTTGTTGATGTCCACTGGGATGGAGATCTGTATCGACAGAGGTTGACTAGTGGCTATGTGTTCAAAATGTTCGGTGTAGTAATTAGCTGGATGAGTAAGTGACATGAGGTTGTATCCCTATCAACAACAGAAGCTAAATACATGGAAGCTACTATTGGAATCAAAGATGCAGTATGGCTGCAAAGGTCATGTTTAGAAATTGGGTTTGAGCAGAGAGCTATGAAGATAAGTTGTGATAGTCAAATCACAATATTTCTAGCAAAGAACCCTAGTTATCATTCTAAGACTAAGCACATTGATGTACAATACCATTTCGTGAGAGACATGGTGGAAAGAAACAAGGTGTTTCTGGAGAAAGTAGACACATTGGAGAACATAGAAGACTCTTTGAGCAAGTCTATGAGTGCTATGAAGTTCTCTTGGTGCAGAGAGGTAATGGTAATTTTTGCCCTGAATCTATGAATGAGAGTTCATAGGTCTCTCGGTTTCAGCACATAAAACAACAAGTGGGAGAATGTTGGGTTGTTATATTCTTTGCAGTGAAAGTCTAGTCGAGGTGGATCAACTGACAATCGAATTTGAAGTTCGAGGTGGTTCGACTAGGTAAATTCGAAGTTGAAGGTTGAGGTAGTTCAACTAGGTTAATTATAAGTTGAATATCAAGGTGTGTTGACGGGCGAAATTGACCGTCCATCAACTGAGAGAGTGGAACCGGTCCGGGGTTGTCTAATAACCCAAGTCGTTTGGAATGAACCACCCTGATGGGTTTAATGGCTCCATTAGCCGTTCTAAGGTCCTAAGAAAACCAAAGAGTAAAGTAATCTAAACTAACTAATCTAACTAAAACTAAACAAACTAAACTAACTAAAACTAAATAAAACAATCTAACTAAAACTAAACACAACAAACTAAACTAATTAATAATAAAACAAACTAATACACTAATCTAATTAAAACTAACTACTAAATAAACTAACTAATCTACTATTTCCATATATACAAACTACTAATTAATATTACACTAACTACTATCTGAGATATAACCTATTTACAAAATGTACAATATCTACAAAACACAGATTTAAATAAAACCTGAGAAACTGATTTTCTTTCTGCCCTAAGACAGAGACAGATATTTGTGTTGATTTTATAATTTTATGAATAAGAAATAAAACTTACTTAAATTAAATGATCTAATATACTAATTACAAATATATCTAACTAAAATACTAACAAATATACTAGACAAAGAAACCGCAAACAGACCTGGAAACGCTCCAGATTTGTCCTGTGTCTGATGACTGCGAAGCTGGTTGGAGGAAGGAAACTTGCACCGGGTAATCCAGAAGCTTCTCGTAAATGATAGCTGCAATTCTCTTTGAGTTTATTTACAGGACAAACAAGACATAAAAAATCATAACAATTATAAGATTTATAAATCTCTGCAATAAGGGAAACCTGTTATGCAAAAACTTATACTTAATAATTCAACTTATGAAGAAGATAAATCTGTCATTCACAAACTGAATCAAGCAATTGCTATGTTTTTTATATACTGGAAGAAATCAGATATGGATTATATTGATTAAATTATATCATTTGCAAAAGACTAAGATAGCTAAAGTAGTCATTAACCAAATGCAAATTGATACACATGAACATAAAACAAAATATTGATATTATGAAAAGCTAAAGCTGTAGCAGAATATCAAATTTTGTCTCAGTCTGTATTAAAATTCCATATCCTTGTTCTCCCACCAATGAGGATGCTCTTATTACAAAAATAATGAGTATTTATAAGTTTTTCCACAGGGTAAAACCTCCCTGTGGAAGTTATAAAACTGTTTACATAATCTGGGAAGATATTCCCAAGATCAACTAAACTAAGAAACTGAAATGAAACCAAAATATTTCAAATATCCTCTAAACTGTTCATCAAATCCCATACAATTTCGAATTCCCCTGAAAAGGATCCAAAATAGACAAGTTAGAAGACTCTTTTATTAATAAAATGATAAAAATTAAATTCTACAGACTTAGCTACAGAATCATCTAATTCTGTAGCTAGTCTAAAATAACACACAGAATTAGAAATAAAATTAATTGAAAATCTTTTGAAGAATCTAAATTCAATTACCATCCAATCACTATTTGAAAACAAATAATTAAATTTGAAATTGTTATAGCATTCAAAATCAAACAGGATCAGAATCATTCAACCGAATACAGAGATAAGAATACTCTGTTTCTTGTTACCAAAAATCGGGTTAACAAAATCATAATCGAACAGCAATGCAATCGTCTCATATGCAATCGAAATTAACATAATCGAAACAAATAGCAAACACTCATTAAGCTGCTTATCATCAAGATATATGATCGAATCGAACAAGATTATTTTTAAATCGTTATAAATGTAATGTCAAAGAAACGATTCATACCACGAGCGGATCAATTCAAACCAACGTGAAAATCAAATCAAATGCAATCATAACAGGATCGATTAACCGATGACAGAGTTCATAATAGATATTCAGTCGTTTGTTTTAACCAAATGGGCATACAAGATAGACTTACCCAGATCAAAATCGTTTCAATCAAACGAATTCTAACCGGGTTTGACCATTTCGTTTTACAAATTTAAAATTGAACAGAGCAGCGATTATACTCGGAATACAACTCATACAACAATTTTGCCAACTCAGAATAAGAGTGAATCAAACAGTTAAGGTTTTAATACAGTTATGGCGAATCAAAACCATTCCACGATTTGGGCATGAATGTTATTCGCACAGACTTAAATGAGCGTAGATCAAATATAGCACATTATATAACACAACATCGCAACAACCAAATCGTTTGCCAATCACAACATTTGAATCATAACGAGATCATAATCGTATTCTAAATTAAGTATGAAGAAACTTCCTGTTCAAATCAGATACAAACCAATCCAGTCGAAAACAAACCATCAAATGATCGAATCAAATCCAAACTGAAACCAATCAAAATATCTATGAGCAAATCATACATCAAATCGAAATTTCGTTTATTTTTAGCAAAGCAAAACAATATACATGATGAACACGAATGACAAAGCCATTTTGAATGAGAGACAGAGCTATTCGAAATATCAAAATCCATACCTGTATAGCGACGAGACGGCTTGATAGGTGAGAGGGAGTTCTGAAGAACAGATCTGAAGAAATGCATACAAACCCAAAACACATGTTCCAGCCACTGAAAAATTGACCTGTAAAACAAGATCTATATCTCTGTAGTGACTCACTTTCTGAGGAAACCGCCCATGATGAAGGTGAAGGGGCTAAAAACGGTTTTTGGTTTTCAACGGTTTGATCTAATTCAAAACCGTTCGCCTAGAATCGCTCACGTAAAAACGTAACTCTGGGGCAATTACGGGGGCAGTCTTAAGCAGTCTTCTCTAGCAAAATGGAACCAAAACCGACTGTGAACACCATGGGGATTCAATTCTCCCTTCAGGATCCACGAGAGAACACATAGTGAGCCAGGCTGAGGGACAAGGGTTTGAACAGAGTAGGCTAAGAGATTTTCCCAACAATCAACAGAGGTAACCCTGTAAAGAGGGAGGCATTAATGCAAAGTGTGCGAGGGTAGTAGAGCTTACTTTTGCCATGTGTAAGAGTTATTATGAAAGTACAATCGCCAGTTTACATAGTTGTTCTACCCACTATAGCATAGTTTAAGACTCATGTCACTTGCCCAACCAACGAAACAATGGTAAGTGTATAAACAATGCGTTCAATCAACATTATACCAAAGTTTGAAACCATTAATCATACGATTCAAAACTAAAAGCATATGTTTAACCATGCGCCATTGCATTGTAGCAGCTCATATCCATCGTTTAACCAATGTGCCAACAGGTAATCATATAATCAACAAACCAATAGTTCTGAAAACACAAGACATAAATGAAATATTTAACCATAACACCCATTGCATTTTCACGAAAACAAAGGTCAAGTAAACCAAAATAAAAACGCAAATCCAAATATTAATGCATTGCAAACTCAATGGAATCCAATCACACAATCAATATAAGAATGTCCAATGAGCATAGTTCGAAAGTCCTTCCAGCCACATAACGATAAACAAAAGGTAAGTGCAGTAGGCATATCGATAAAAAGATTATGACAGTTCAGATAGTGATCGAAACATGACCTCGAAAGGAGAAGTTTTCACGCTTACAGTCGTGAAAACTTAACGAAGACAAATGTGCAAATGTCGCAAGAAATGAAAATGATGTTAATTTGGAAATTGCGACAGAAAAAATTGATGTTTGAAAAACATAGGTGTATGCAGCTTATAGACGATAGGAAAAAGTGAGTTGGCTGCCAACAATGGCGACACACTGGTAGAAGCAGTTATCTCTGTAAAAGGTACAAATTCAGACTAAGACAACAAAGATAATTTCAACTCAAAAATAACAACCAGAAAATCGTACAAACATCATCATTAATCATCTTTTCCAGCAGTGTTTCAAAAGATGAAAACTAATAACAGTCTTAAGATCAGTGAGTCACGATATTAAAGATAAAATCTTCAATACTGTTGGCATAGCCATTACTGCCAGCAGGCGTCCATAGCCTCGACAGGGTTGCCATTTAACCCACTCTGACATCTGTATCCTGCCAAGAAGTTCTGGATCAGAATAAAGGACATTAAAGAGATTTTTTATTTGCAATTTTTCATATACCCGACATTGCTTCGCTGCCAGCAGGCCTGTTCAGTACCCCGATAAAGTTGTCTTAGCGTCATGCATGCATTTGCCCGCTGCCAGCAGACCTGTTCAGTATCCCGACGGGTTTACAAGCACTTCCCATAGCTCTTCTTAATAATTTATTTTGTTTTGTTTTTCATATATAGCTGAGCGGGGTGACGCTAAAAATCATGATATTTTAACATATTCTTTCAGACCTCATCAGAATTTTTTAGCATTGTCCTTTATTAAGATCCAGAGATGTTTTATTTACAAAAACAACTTACTAAGACAGGGAGACATCTTCTGAGTCATTCCTTTACGGAATAGGGACAGCGTAAAAAGATAATAGATGATCATGGCAAGCTTTACTCAGAGATCGAAATCAATTAACTTCTTTCAAACATCAGACTTTTCCAATACAGATATAAACTTCAGCAATATACCATTGATGTTTGTATGAATTTCTCAGAAGTTATTTCAGCGAAGGAATTTTCTATTTTCCTTGTCTGAATAGCTCAGCGTACAGGTATGTGTATTTCCAAAGACACAAACTGATAAGCATAAGGGAGAAATTAAAACACACCAGTGAAGAAAAAATTGGAAAGCAAAGAAATCCAAACAACAAAAACAAAAAACAAATATGCACAAAAGGTGCATCTGAAAACCTCATGCAACAAATCCCTTGGGAAACTGAAAGAAAGTAGGAAAATCCCGAATGATAGAAAAACAGTCCTACTCATGGTACCTTGGGTCAGGGTTGATTTAGCTTTATTTATCTCTTTACTTTCCATTTAATATTTTCATGACAATACTGCGTTTTTGAAAATAAACGTTCAACTAGAAGTAAAGAGAAAAAGGATCAAGGGGACTTCCCTGACAACAACCGTATTATGGTTCTCGTGATGCGGCCACTTTCATGCATGACTGCATTATTACAAAGAGAAATAGTGAGAAATAAAACTGAAAGAAAAACCTATTCCTAAACCTACTCTCACTATTAAATAAACCAGAATACTACGTGAAGTCATGTTTCCAATGTAGCCATCGGAGTAACTCTAATCCTGTAATGGAAACAAGATCAAGCATTATTAAAAAGAATGGTAATATATCAACAGATGATAGAAACATATCACACTTACCTTCATAATAATCATCTAAAAAAAAAGTAAGCATGATCTTACCATTTCCTTGGATATTCTTGTTGTACAAATTCTCCAGCCATTGCGCAATCTTGTCGTGATAAGGGTCATAATGGCATAGGCGAGTGTAAGTAGTTTTGAAAAATTTGTCAGGATCACGAGGAAATGGAATAACCATCAGCCAAGGCTAAAATGCCCCATCCTCCTTACAATTCTCTAAGTGTTCATTAATTTCTTCACATGGAGGATCTAAAAGAAATATGTCATGCCTACTTCCAAGATACTTGGGTAAAAAGAAAGCAAGCTCAACTTTGTCTTTATTGTGAAATTTTTTCATATATGAATATTCAAGCCATCCTAAGATCCTGTCACAAAAATGCGGATGCAAACCATGACTTTGATGAAACGAATATATCAATGGGAAACTCATCATAGGAGGATTCGTGCAATCAATTGATTCATTGGTTTGAATATTTCCTTCGATGCGATTGATTATTTCAAAATGTGAAGTATAAACATTAAGATTCAAGCTAAGCAAAGAACGAATATGAAATGTAGAACGTTTGATCTCCATAAAATATAATGCATTTTCCTTTTCAACAATAATCTGTGTAAAATCATCTCGCAACATGTCCTTTTCCCATGTGAGTGATGAAAGTGAACAAGCGTCAAATCCGGTTTTATCAATGTTATGCTCAGAATTAATTTCACCAAAATTTAGCATATCGAAGGGATATGATTGTGGTGGAAAAGAGTAGGATGTTGTAGGTAAGATGTCAAGTCCACCAGAATCTAGGAATAGATCAGGATATAAAGAATAAAAGGAATCAGAAATAAGTAGATAAAAATAATCTCTTGAACTATGATAATCAACGATGGTATTCTCAAGACAATTCTCTTCACTTTCTTTAAAAATCTTACTCTATTTTGGTGATGAATTCCTCAACATAATATGATCATCTGGATTTTCCTCTTGTGTGATAGATAATTCAAAATTTATGTGACAAGCATCTAGTCTTTCCTGTGAACAAAGTGCATTTTGAGGATGAAGGTTTAAAGTTTCTTCTTCTAGTTGCATAACTTCTTCTCTAATCAGTTTCATAGGAGTACTAGAACAATCAAGAAGATTTTCGTTACTTAAGTGTTCTTCAATGACTAATTTCAAATGTTGATTAGAGCATGAGTCAAAAGAATGAGGATATTGACCTTGAGCCAAAAATGAATCTTCTTCCATACTATTCGAAGACTGAAAATACAATGATTCAAAGGAAAAACCAATTTGGTTGTCAATGAAAGCCCGATCAATAGATTCTACCTCCCTAGCTTGTTCAACATTATTGGAAGAATTTTTCTCGTCTTGCGTAGAAGATTGTTCTAGCAGTTGAGTGATAGGATTTGCAATTGGTTCTTCGTTCATGATTGAACATGACTGGATGGAGGGGATGGAAGGATCATAGAAGAGATTTAATGCCAATGACATGTCATCGAGATTAAATTTATAGAGGATATGATAGACTCTTGTCAAAAAGTCTTCTGAAGATGGATCGCCATTAATTAGCGAAGTATGAAATTCTTCACATAATTGATCAAAATCATAAATTTCAAAAGCATATAGAAACTCATCTACAAATTGAAACCAATCAAAAATGTGACATGCTAGAAAGGATTCAAACCAATGTTTGATTCGACCTTTAAAAGTAAAAGAGAAAAGTCTGCATAAAACTCCTAAATCTGAGATGTCATGTTTGATGCATTTGCACCAAAACTTGTTAAGGTGGTCTTTAGCAAATGTATTACCTTCACCATCAAAGGTGAGTTTGGACAAGCGAAAGACTGTCTCGTTGGGAACATCGGGTAATGAGAAGTTGAAAGCATGTTCCAACACAGTGTTTTGGGGAGCCATGGGGAAAATTGAATATACTTAAAATAAAGGCTCCTACAAGGCCATCTTGTCAGTCGGCCCTCCTTCTAGTGCCATTTGTTGATGGGTGAAATTGACCGTCCGTCAACTGAGAGAGTGGAACCGGTCTGGGGTTGTCTAATAACCCAATCCATTTGGAATGAACCACCCTGACGGGTTTAACGGCTCCATTAGCCGTTCTAAGGTCCTAAGAAAACCAAAGAGTAAAGTAATCTAAACTAACTAATCTAACTAAAACTAAACTAACTAAACTAACTAAAACTAAATAAAACAAACTAACTAAAACTAAATACAACAAACTAAACTAATTAACAATAAAACAAACTAATACACTAATCTAATTAAAACTAACTACTAAATAAACTAACTAATCTACTATTTCCATATATACAAACTACTAATTAATATTACACTAACTACTATATGAGATATAACCTATTTACAAAATGTACAATATCTACAAAACGCAGATTTAAATAAAACCTGAGAAAATGATTTGCTTTCTGCCCTAAGACAGAGACATATATTTTTGTTGATTTTATAATTTTATGAATAAGAAATAAAACTTACTGAAATTAAACGATCTAATATACTAATTACAAATATATCTAACTAAAATACTAACAAATATACTAGACAAAGAAACCGCAAACAGACCTGGAAACACTCCAGATTTGTCCTGTGTATGATGACTGCGAAGCTGGTCGGAGGAAGGAAACTTGCACCGGGTAATCCAGAAGCTTCTCGTAAACGATAGCTGCAATGCTCTTTGAGTTTATTTACAGGACAAACAAGACATAAAAAATCATAACAATTATAAGATTTATAAATCTCTGCAATAAGGGAAACCTGTTATGCAAAAACTTATACTTAATAATTCAACTTATGAAGAAGAGAAATCTGTCATTCACAAACTGAATCAAGCAATTGCTATGTTTTTTATATACTGGAAGAAATCAGATATGGATTATATTGATTAAATTATATCATTTNCAAAAGACTAAGATAGCTAAAGTAGTCATTAACCAAATGCAAATTGATACACATGAACATAAAACAAAATATTGATATTATGAAAAGCTAAAGCTGTAGCAGAATATCAAATTCTGTCTCAGTCTGTATTAAAATTCCATATCCTTGTTCTCCCACCAATGAGGATGCTCTTATTACAAAAATAATGAGTATTTATAAGCTTTTCCACAGGGTAAAACCTCCCTCTGGAAGTTATAAAACTGTTTACATAATCTGGGAAGATATTCCCAAGATCAACTAAACTAAGAAACTGAAATGAAACCAAAATATTTCAAATATCCTCTAAACTATCCATCAAATCCCATACAATTTTGAATTCACCTGAAAAGGATCCAAAATAGACAAGTTAGAAGACTCTTTTATTAATAAAATGATAAAAATTAAATTCTACAGACCTAGCTACATAATCCTCTGATTCTGTAGCTAGTCTAAAATAACACACAGAATCAAAAATAAAATTAATTGAAAATCTTTTGAAGAATCTAAATTCAATTACCATCCAATCACTATTTGAAAACGAATAATTAAATTTGAACTTGTTATAGCATTCAAAATCAAACAGGATCAGAATCATTCAACCGAATACAGAGATAAGAATACGCTGTTTCTTGTTACCAAAAATCGAGTTAACAAAATCATAATTGAACAACAACGCAATCGTCTCATATCCAATCGAAATCAACATAATTGAAACAAATAGCAAACACTCATTAAGCTGCTTATCATCAAGATATATGATCGAATCGAACATGATTATTTTTAAATCGTTATAAATGTAATGTCAAAGCAAACGATTCATACCACGAGCGGATCAATTCAAACCAACGCGAAAATCAAATCAAATGCAATCATAACAGGATCGATTAACCGGTGACAGAGTTCATAATAGATATTCAGTCGTTTGTTTTAACCAAATGGGCAGACAAGATCGACTTACCCAGATCAAAATCGTTTCTATCAAATGAATTCTAACCGGGTTTGACCATTTCGTTTCACAAATTTAAAATCGAACAGAGCAACGATTATACTCGGAATACAACTCATACAACAATTTTGCCAACTCAGAATAAGAGTGAATCAAACAGTTAAGGTTTTAATACAGTTATGGCGAATCAAAACCATTCCATGATTTGGGCATGAATGTTATTCGCACATACTTAAATGAGCGTAGATCAAATATAGCACATTACATAACACAGCATCGCAACAACCAAATTGTTTGCCAATCACAGCATTTGAATCATAACGAGATCATAATCGTATTCTAAATTAAGTATGAAGAAACTTCCTGTTCAAATCGGATACAAACCAATCCAGTCGAAAACAAACCATCAAACGATCGAATCAAATCCAAACTGAAACCAATCAAAATATCTATGAGCAAATCATACATCAAATCGAAATTTCGTTTATTTTTAGCAAAGCAAAACAATAGACATGATGAACACGAATGACAGAGCCATTTTGAATGAGAGACAGAGCTATTCTAAATATCAAAATCCATACCTGTATAGCGACGAGACGGCTTGACAGGTGAGAGTGAGTTCTGAAGAACAGATCTGAAGAAATGCATACAGACCCAAAACGCATGTTCCAGCCACTGAAAAATTGACCTGTAAAAAAAGATCTATATCTCTGTAGTGACTCACTTTCTGAGGAAACCACTCGCAATGAAGGTGAAGGGGCTAAAAACGGTTCTGGGTTTTCAACGGTTTGATCTAATTCAAAACCGTTCGCCCAGAATCGCTCACGCAAAAACGTAACTCTGGGGCAATTATGGGGGCAGTCTTAAGCAGTCTTCTCTGACAAAATGGAACCAAAACCAACTGTGAACACCATGGGGATTCAATTCACCCTTCAGGATCCAGGAGAGAACACACAGTGAGCCGGGCTAAGGGACAAGGTTTTGAACAGAGTAGGCTCAGATATTTTCCCAACAATCAATAGAGGTAACCCTGTAAATAGGGAGGCATTAATGCAAAGTGTGTGAGGGTAGTAGAGCTTACTTCTGCCATGTGTAAGAGTTATTATGAAAGTACAATCGCCAGTTTACATAGTTTCTCTACCCACTATAGCATAGTTTAACACTCATGTCACTTGCCCAACCAACGAAACAATGGTAAGTGTATAAACAATGCATTCAATCAACGTTATACCAAAGTTTGAAACCATTAATCATACGATTCAAAACTAAAAGCATATGTTTAACCATGCGCCATTGCATTGTATCAGATCATATCCATCATTTAACCAATGTGCCAACAGGTAATCATATAATCAACAAACCAATAGTTCTGAAAACACAAGACATAAATGAAAGATTTAACCATAACACCCATTGCATTTTCACGAAACCAAAGGTCAAGTAAACCAAAATAAAAATGCAAATCCAAATATTAATGCATTGAAAACTCAATGAAATCCAATCACACAATCAATATAAGAATGTTCAATGAGCATAGTTCGAAAGTCCTTCCAGCCACGTAACGATAAACAAAAGGTAAGTGCAGTAGGCATATCGATAAAAAGATTATAACAGTTCAGATAGTGATCGAAACGTGACCTCGAAAGGAGAAGTTTTCACGCTTACAGTCATGAAAACTTAACGAAGACAAATGTGCAAATGTTGCAAGAAATGAAAATGACGTTAATTTGGAAATTGCGATAGAAAAAATTGATGTTTGCAAAACATAGGTGCAGGCAACTTATAAACGATAGGAAAAAGTGAGTTGGTTGCCAACAAGGTGGTTTGAGTTTGTAAATACATTGATAGTAATTCGAAGAGGTCAACCGACAAGAGGTCGACATGTGAGCATGTGGCAACCAACTGAAGACCGAATGAAGGCCAACTGGCATTCGACTGGTAATCCTACTTGGTAGTCAACTGTAATAGAATCCTGAGATTCATAGGATTTGTATCCAATGATATGCATGGATATGTAACTATTTTTGGGTTCCTTTTCTTTAGGGTTTTTCCTATTGTAAATCCTATAAAGAAGGCATGTTGTAATGCTGTAAAAGATAAACTTTAGAGAAATCATTTCATAGGTTGTTGGTCATGTAGATGTAAGGTGAATTGTCTACAGGGTTGTTCTTTTGTAAAGAAAGAGGGTATGGTGTCTATTTTGTCTTAGGTGTGGACCAAGTTTATACATGTAACCTTTTATTCTAAATGAATAAGACAAAAAGAGAGCAGAACGCTCAAGGAATGTTGGTTTTCCTAGTTTGGGTTTCCAGGGTAAAATATCTATGTACTGTGTGTTTTCTTTGTCATTTATTTTCTTGATTAAATCTTTATTCCTCTCTTCTACTAGGTTTAGTGTGGAAGTGTTCCTCATTTCCTAAAAACCACATCATTGGAAAGTTTCTCCCTTTCAAGCATCAATATGAAAGTAATTTAGGTCAATTGATGAATCATGACTGTCGATTTCATGATTAGAATTGATTTCGGTCGTTGATTCCCTCAACTACACTCCATGCCCCAAACTCTACCAAGGTGGAATCTACCATGAATACCATATCCTCATCATCATCTATACATCCCATGTCATCATCTGTACACAAAATTGACACCATGAAAATGTTTTGTACACATCATATGTACAATTCACGTCATCACCTGTATAGTCATATCACCTCATGTCGCATGAATATTTCCTTCCCTACAACATTTCACATAAATATTCCCTTATTTGCAGTGTATCACACTCCTCAAAACTTTGTTACATTGTGACAAGGGAATGTTTTCCACCTTTTAGTGTATCACACCAAACATATTGTCTTTGTGACACACAAGAATTGTTTGTTGGGGATTGGGTGTAACCTGGTATGAAACAAATAACAAAATCCATAGATAATCAAAGATGAATAACTTCATACAGATTGATGGTTTCTAAAGACACTATTAAAACACTTAAGCATGACGCATTGTGATCATGACATCACAATGCATATTGGACATAATGTCTTGCATTACAACACACATATGTTTTCGAATTTCAATAATGACCCATCAAGTCCTTTATTTATAGCCTCAATATCTAATCAACTTCCTTGAAATTGAGATGACCACAGTTACCAACTTAATGAGAACTCTATAGAGTTCCTGTTTTTTTAGGGGTCACATTTTTTTACCTCATTTTGAAAAAGGTTCCTTTGACATTTTTCCACCTTTGATTCATTAAAATATCCTTTCCTCAAGCCAACTTCTTTCATTTCATCTGGAAGAGATAGAATAACATTAATTCTTTTCTGAATAAAACCACACTATAATGGGTCACTTTCAATGGCTATGCAATTGCTTCCTTTTTGTAGGCAACACACTAGTGTTCTAGATAATCACCAAATACAAAATAAATAATTAAGTTAAATAATATAAAAAAGCATAAATTAAAAATAACAAATATTGAAGTATGATTTCATAAATTTTATATCACAAGTCTTACTTGAACCCGATAAAAAAACCAAAACCCCATATCCTTAATTTGAAAATGTATCTATAAGATAATTAATTAGTTCTTGTGGATTTTAATAAATGTTAACAATCTCTCCTTTCAAATCCTTTTCCTTATATGTTATATTTCTAACCAGAACTGATATGGATTTAGGAGAGGAACAAAAATGAATAACAAATTGAATACAATAACACATAGATACAGATAACAACAACATATATCCAGTGAACAATAACTTCTATTGAATAAATAAAATAGGCTAAAACTGTAAAACTGCATAACTAAAAACAACTTCCTTGAATGGTGGTAGCTATCTCTGAGAAGAGATGTGGATGCTACACACATCCATCTGAGAAGAATGATTAAAATGAGGCTCTAGTGGCATTTCTAACATTACTCATGAATGCCAAAACCCTAGACATTAAAAAACTTAACCCTAGGAGATGAAACGCCAAAATTTATGTGGGCCCCGATAGGTAAGTTGGTACCTCAACTTCCCGGGGTCGTAAATTTTGCATACAACCTCCATTTTAGGCGCATGATACCTGTTGGAAAGGTATTTTTGAGAAATACACATTATGAAGTCAAACTATGACCTTATCTATAGTTTGATTGTGGCAAGCCAAAAAAACATTGTTTAGGGCCCCAAAATGGCCCTGGAAGTACAAAAAGATGTATTGACATGAAAACTTCCAAAATAAGATAGTTGGATTAGGTGGGAGGACACCAATCTCCAAATGGAAGTTGTGTAGGGCTTCAGAGAGCCCCGAAAGAGTAGAATCCACAATTACAAAGAATTACAACAGAACGTGCTAAACTAAAAACTCTCAATATGAGCCAGTTGGAATAGGTGGCTGGCCATGAATATCCACCCGGATCAGTCATCTCCCCTTAGGAAGCAATGGTATCCATTGCATTGAGTGCCCCCACCAGGTGAGGAAATTTCTAGTAAATTTGGCCCCAGGTGAGCCACTTGTCTTGGTTTAGGAGCTGCCCTGCCTTTACAAGCTAATAAAGTTGGATCCTCTATTGGTGAGTTCCCTTGATCTATGTGTCCGCTATATGATCAGTGGATGCATGTTACATGCAGTTAGGATTGAGATATTTTGGTGTCAACTGTTCTATGATCTCCAAGGTGTCTAATAATGGTGGAAAATATGGTCGAAGGATGTCCAAATTGAGCATTAGGTGCAAGCCAAGGAAGGGGGGAGTGTTGAGCTCAAAATAATTGTCACCCATAGCCTTGGTGATAGTGCAAGGCCCATAGCGAAGTGGAAAAAGCTTCCAATGGGGCCCTGTAAGGAGTTATTTCTACAAATGTAACTAGACCTTGTCTCCCACTTGAAACATGTGCGATACTTGGTGTTGATCATGGTGCTTCTTGTACTTAGCATTGGATTTATGCAAAGTCTCATGGACCTATTGGCAGATGTGATGAATCTTCTCAATGAATTTGGTGGCTTTATCGACCTCAGACTGAACATGGGAAGATTCTATATGTGTGGTTGCAAGAGGTAGTGCAACATTAATGGGACCCAAGGGTTGGAATCCCAACCCCACTTGAAATTGACTATGGCTAGTGGAGCTATGGAGAGCCCTGTTGTTGCTGTGATGAACATAGGGAAGACTCTCATCCCATGTAAATAGATGCTTAAAGTTATACATGCGTAGGATGTGCACAATCATCCGATTGATGAACTCTGTTTGGCCATTATTTTGAGGGTGGAAGGAAGTGGATTTAGTGAGCTTGGTGTCCAACAGTGACCAGAGACTTGACCAAAATGTGTTGAGGAACCTGTTGTCCCAATCGATGATGATGGTATTTGGTATCCCAAAATGAACCCACAATCGTTTGAAGAAGATATTGACAATATTTTCCACTGTTATTTTCTTCTTGCAGGCTATGAAAATGGTCATCTTCGAAAACTGATCAACCACCACAAATAAACAATCATTACCTTGCTTGGTGGTTGGAAGGCCAGCCATGTAATCCATTGAGATGGATTCCCAAGGCATATTGGGAGTAGGAAGAGCAGTGTATAATCCTTCATTCTTGATGGCTGTCTTGGAAATGGCACAAGAAGTGCAAGATTTGATATACTTTCTGACATCCTGTCGAAGTTTTGGCCAATAAAAATGTTTTTGTAGAAGGACCACAATTTTATCCACACAAAAATGTCCTGCCATCCGACTGTAGTGAGCCTCTCAAATCAAATTTGGACACTCTCTTGTAGGAACACAGAGGTGGACTAAATGGCATAACAATCCATCCTGAATGTGAAAATCCATGGCATTCGCACTTGTACCCAAGAGTTGATAAGTGGTGGCGAAGTCAGGATCTCATTGATAAAGTTGGGGCCACTTAGATGCCTCATGTCCACACGAATGGAGCACGGTGGTGAGTGAAACCATAGGAGGGTGATTGAGGCAGTCATAAAAAATATTTATGCTCTTTGTATTATACTTGATGTTGAGTTGGAACTGCTTTAGGTATGTGGACCAATTTTGATGGCGGTCGTTCTGCAACTTCCCCTATGTTTATATGAATTGCAGAGGCTTGTGATCAATGTGGATGATTTTTTCCTTTCCCAGAATGTAATGTTTCCATTGACAACATGCTTGTACAACGGAATACATTTCCTTGTCATATTTGGGGTATTTACAGACAATATTGGAGAGAGACTCACTATGGTATGCTACTGGATGACCGTGCTAAGTGAGAATTGTGCCTACAACATAGTCGGATGAATCAGTATCAATCTTGAATGGTTCTTGTAGATTGAGTAAGGAGAGTATTGGATATGAGAACAAGTGATGCTTCAAATAATCAAATGCTCATTGTCGTTCCGTCCCCCATGTGAACTTTTCCATGCCACCACCATTGGTCACTTGGATGAGGGCTCATGCAATATGGGAGAATCCCAATATGAACTATTGGTAGAAGTTGGAAATTACCAAGAAGCTCTGAAGTTTGGTCAATGTGGTCGGGGCTGGCTAGTCATGGATGACTTGGATATTAGATGTATCCACATGTACCCCATGCTCATCAACAATGTAGCCCAAGTATTGGACCTTGTTCATGCCAAAGGAGTATTTTTCCAAGTTGGAATATAGCTTGTGCTACCACATAGTGCTCAAAACCTGTTGAATATGCTGCATGTGCTCCTCCCAAGTTCTACTGAAGATGAGGATGTCATCCGGATATACCACCAAAAAAGAGTTGGTGAAGGGTCTCAATACATCATCCATCAACTGCATGAAAGTTACTGGTGCATTTGTTAATCTAAAGGGCATGACCAACTGTTCAAAGAGGCCTTCTTTAGATTTGAAAGGTGTCTTCCATACATTAGTCGATTCGATGGGAACCTAGTGCTAGCCAGAATTTAGGTCAATCTTGTTGAAGAACTTTCCCCCCTTGAGTTGGTCAAGAAGGTCATGAATTTAGGGAATTGGGTACCAATTCCTGATTGTGATTTTTTTTAATGATTTGTAATCAATTCAGAGCCACCAGGTCCCATCTTTCTTCTGCACCTATACCATTGGGCTTTCGTAAAGGGAGGATTTGGGTCTGATGTGATCCTTTTAAAGAAGCTCTTGGACATGACACTTGATTTCATCATTTTCCATCAGAGAGAGATGATAAAATGGTCCATTAAGTAGAGGTGAACTGGAGGTTAGATCAATTGGATGCTTGACCTGATAGTGTATCGATACCTTGGTGGGTGAGGAGAAGATGTCTCTATACTCTTCCATGATCCCATCCACTTACGTCTACTGCAAAGAGAGGCTCTGTGTAGAGGTCATGAATGCGGTGATGAAATTATACTTACTCTAAGAACGAATCACAAAGAAGATGAACTTATTGGTCTGTGAAATGACCTTACTGTATTTCTTAGTAGAGATGACAGAAATAGAGATAGGCAGTGCTACATCTAGTATCCTGTACAATTTTCTACCAAAATTAATAATAAAACTACGGGGTCTAGACTCATACACAACATGTCGCTTCCACAAATATCGTTGTCCTAAAATAACATCACAAACTTCAAGGGGAGAAATATCACACAATACCTTGTGTTTGAAGGGATTGATTCCGTAGGGAAGACGACACTGTTGGATGATGCAGTGGTCTCTTCCTTGGTGAAGCTAACCGATGGTGTAGGGTTGTAGTTGCGGTGTCATCAATAGGTCTAGCTTCTTCACGACCTCTATTGATATCAGGTTCTTCTGATTGTCGATTTTGACAATGAAATGAAGTAGAGCCCCCTATACCCACATCTGTGAGTGAAAGAGATGTTCCACTTCCTTTGGTTCTTTTGGTTCACTTGGATGGAATTTGGTGGTAGTGATAGTGGCGTTGGGTTCAACATAAATAATTCGCTTCCCTCCTTCTCGATTTAATTCAGAATCCAAATTTTCCTTTGACTCGAAAGATTTCAACTCAACCACCAGTGACTGCTTGGAGAAACATTATTTGGTGTTGTTCCAAGGGTTTCTATGGTATCCACAACACTTTCCTGTGTCCTTCTTTGAATTCTCATTACCCTTCTTGGGTTGCGGCTTGGACTGGTTGTCCTAAGAATGGCCATATTTTCTCCGTCCCTTGTGTTGTGGGTTGGGGCCACCTTTTCCCTGCTTAGGCTATGAGGATTTTACAAATTCAAACTCTTTCCTCTTCTTCTTACATTTCTTCTCAATATTGACATCATATCTATAATCCGCACCTAATGATGCAATGTACAAAAAATCCATTTCTTTTTTAATTTATCTATGTAGACAACCATGGTATTTGAGAACCAGATGTCATTCATATTCTTTGATACCTAAGTTGGTGTGCAGGGTATGGAAAATATTGGTGAAATCTGGTACTGTCTGGTCCCTTTCTTGACACAACATCGAATATCTTGTGTACTGGTCCTTGTAGCTTCCAATAGGGTAGTACTATTCTTTAATGGAATTCATGAAGGAACACCATGTAGGGATGACTTCAAATATTGTAGATTCCTCTATGGCCCTTTTCTCAAAGTAAGTATCCCACTATTCCTTAACATGGAGGATGACCTTGAGGAGTGCAAAAGTAATATTTTCCCTATCGGAAAAATTGTGGACCGAAAAATACCCTTCGAGCAGATTCAACCATTTATCTACAACATCCACATCTATCAGACCTTCAAATAATGAAATATTAAAATTTACTTGTATCTTGAAGGGGGTTGTGTGGCCGCTTGATGAATATGCGTCTCTTGTGGGCAACCGCCGAAGGATCTGTGCAAATTTATCCATCATTTCGGTCCTTTTTCATGAAAGGGATTCCTCAAGAAACAATTTAAAAGAATATCTTGCTCCGTCATATTTCTTATCATCCCCCATGAATTTTTGTTGGTCTCGGTGTGATCGATCTTGTAAAGGCTCAAATGGTTCGAGTCCCATCTTCTTGTACCTAGATCTTGTTGGGGACATGCACGGAGAAAATTAAATGAAGAGAAGACTGCTTTGATACCACTGATATGGATTTAGGAGAGGAATGAAAATGAATAATAGACTGAATACAATAACACAAAGATACAAATAACAACAAAAAATATCCAGTGAACAATAACTTCTATTGATTAAATAAAATAGGATGAAACTATAAAACTGCAGAACTGAAAACATATTGCTCGAATGGTGGTAGCTATATCTGAGAAGAGATGTTGCTTCTACACGCATCTGTATGGGTAGAATGATTATAATGAGGCTCTAGAGGAATTTTTAACATTACTCATGAATGGAAAAACCCTATACACCCAAAAAAATAACCCTAGGAGATGAAACACCAAAAGTTATGTGGGCCCCAATGGGTAAGTTGGTACCTCAACTTCTCGGGGTCATAACTTTTTCACACGAACTCTGTTTTAGGTGCATGATAGCTCGTTGGAAAGGTATTTTCGAGAAATACACATTATGCCATAAAAATTAAACTTTTTCTATGGTTTGATTATGGAAATCCAAAAATCATTGTTTAGGGCCCCAAAACAGCCCTAGAAGTACATAAAGGTGTACTGACATGAAAACTTCCAAAATAAGCTAGTTGGATTAGGTGGGTGGACAGCAATATCCACCTGGAAGTTGTGTAGGGCTTCAAAAAACCCCATAAGTGTAGAACCGATGATTACAAAGAATTACAGAAGTACGTGTTGAACTAAAAACTATCAAGATGAGCTAGTTGGAGTAGGTGGGTGTCCACCAATATCCACCTAGATCAAGAACATTGTAAACCAATAAACTACTAGGCTTCCCTCCATCCTTTGCATTGAAAATAATAGAATCATAAGAATAATCTTTTATCTGTCTTTCAATATGTATGCTTTGAATATCATGTGTAAACGATTCTCTATTGGAGATATGAATATTAGGCTTGTTCCTGTAACATAAATAAGTCCAAATTCAATTAACTTGTGAATTAATAAAATCGATTTATAATCTTAATCGCTAAACATACACTTTCAATATCTTACCAATAAAACTGCATTCTTGTCTTTTATTTCCCTTGAATCTTTATTGTACTAATGCTTGTTGTGTGTCTGAATGAAAAACCAGAAATCTACAAAATGGTGTTGTTGTGACTTCCATAAATCCCATAACCACTTTATTGAAATCCTGGTAAGCATAAGGCTCACTATCATATCCAATGTTTTGAATATTATAACCATGAGGTATATCTTCAATAACTAGGGAGTATTCCTTTTTAGGAACAATATTTGCATTTTTTTCAGAATCACCTAATATCATTTTATACTAAAAAATTTCGAGCCCGTTCCAAATGGAGTGATAAATGGTATCATCAAGTTCAACATTTCAATCACGTCTCCTTTCTATTTCAAACTTTTCTTTTTGAATAAAAATTTAGAAGGCTTCAGGTACTCCATTTGCATTCTTCTTTGACATCTTTAATAAAGAAAACAAACATACAGTTATATATCTATAACTAATAAAATAGAAACAAATTAACCTACAAATGATTAATATAAATGTAATAAATCAACATACCTTTTTGAATGCAACAAAAATGGTTTCAATGCTGTTGTAGAGATTGAATTGGGATATTTGGGTCTAACATCCTCACAACTCTCTTCATTCAACATCTTAACCATTTCCTCTTGTATTCTCATATACACCTTGTGATTTAAAAAAATAAAAACAATGTTAGGATGATATATATAATAAAACACTTAAAACATTGATATGTTAAACTGAAAAAATTAATTTTCTAATACTAGCATAAATAAGAAATAACTCAACTTACTTTTTAAATTCATCACACATTTATTCCATTGATAATAAACCTGACCTTACACATGATAATATATCTATGATAAGTGTCTCATCCTTCACTCCTTGTATCGTTCTCCAAGGTATTATAGTCATATCTTCTGGTAGATTCTTGATTTCAAGACTTGTCTTACTTGTGATACATATTAAGGGTTTATCCTTCTTAACCCTATGATTTTTTATATCAATAGTTTTCCATAGGATAAATATCTCATCTACCAAATCCCATACCTATCCAGTCCTAAATATAAATTGAAAATAACTATCCACAACTCTGAATGCATCACTTCCTTTGCGATTTTTTTATTTTACATTTTCCTCATCAATTGGGAAGCCTATTTCCATATAACATTTCTTCCAAAACTTCACATCAACATTTGATCTCTCCCCACCACATATTTTAGAAAACTCATTATGGATAAATCCCACCCTTTGAATGAAATTAATGGACATCCTATACTCATTATCTATGTATAAACCCATGCTAATAAAGTTGCTTCTACATCTATTAAACCAACATAAATTATACATTTGACTATCTCAAAAATAGGGTTTTTGGGATACTCTTGCATCAATTCTCTTCTAGCCTCTGTAGAATGATTTCCTCCAATCATGTAATATTTATATTCAAAACATTTTGATCTATCAAATTCATCCCTACCAGGAACTTCCACTGGGTCAAGAAGAACTAGGTATTCAACCACATGTGCATATGGATTGTACCTAATCAATGCTTTCAAGTTGTCAATATGTAAGTGATGTAGTTTTGTAATTTGATATTTTTCTTTCCCTTCTATGGGTTTATAAAGATACTTCACATTCAAATGAAATGTATGGCCATCATCAACTAAGTTGGTCATCCTCAATCAATTTTGAATGGTATTTTCTGTTTTTTTTCATAATACCATCCTCTAGATCAACACGTGGTGTTATTATTTCTCTGATACCTTTAGGATTTTCATTATGATATTAAGATCTAACCATGACTTATTCATCATCAAAAACATTTGATTTCCTCCTCTTATGATTTAAATGGGTTTCATATAAATAAACTATCTATTTATAATCAATATGAATGGAATCATCCCTGGGAATTGCTATTTTGCATTTCTCTTGTTTATTCATTTTGTGAGAAGGAGTGATAACCTCATTGGAACTATTCTGATCAACATATTCATTTGGAGTTCCCTCATATTCAAATGTAACCCTTCTAGGCTTTCTAGATTGATGACTTTTCTTTCTTCTTTCTTTTTCTTGTTTTTCTACTCTTGCAACTTCAACCTCTATTACTCTTTGTTTATTTTTCCTTCCTTTTTGTTCCTTATCGATATGAAAGGAATTTATGACTTCCATGATATTTTTCTCCATAGAGTAAATCCCCACTAACATATGTGAAAGTCGCATAGAAAAATCCTATAAAAATAAAGTATAACATTTCCATGTTAAATAAGATTTAAACATTATCATGATACAAAAATAATAATAAACAAACTTACATTACCTCTCTCAATGTCTTCAATGATAGATGCACATAATTCTATAAAACTTTCTTCCCTATTATAATTTCTCAATTTGAAACAATATCTAGTCTTGATATAAGTCCTGGCTTGTTTAATGAGTGCATAAACAATATCTGTGTCTGGCACCAAACACATATCTCATAACAAGCCAAGTGAATGATAATTTCCTTGAACACGTTCAAACTCAGAACAATACAAATATAGATGTTCTTCATTGTTGCTTTGTTTGTCTTTAACAAATTAAGAATGTTCCATTCTATTTTCACCTTCRACAAATTTCCACTCTCTAACATTCTTCATTTCCCTTGAGAGATCAGGTGTTGGACCTTGAACACATGTGCTATCAATTTGTTTCCTAGAATTCATGGAGGTCCAAATTCCAATTTTGGATGCCATTATTGCATGTCTTGATCTAGATAAATTCACATATATTTTCTTTCGTGCCATTTTTCCTATATGAAAAAAAATAAAAAATCATGTCTTTATAATAATGATGGGAAAGTGTTTACATTATAATAAAAAAGAAAAAAACATCTATAAGATTTGAATTTAAAAAAAATAAATTACTTGACCCGTAGGGGTACTGGGGTGATGTAGGGACCACGTCTTGGCCTACGAGGGTGCTAGAGGTGATGTTGGACATCACACCAATCCCCTGTAGTCCAAGTCTTGGTCTACGCGGGGGACAAGACTTGACCTACAAGGGGTTGGGAAGATGTCCAACATCACCCCCAACCCCTCATAGGCCAAGAATTGGCCTCACAGGACCAAGTCTTATCCTACGGGGGGGCTGGGGGTGATGCCCAAAATCGTCCCCATGACACTTCGGTCAACAAAAATTCGACACATTGACTGAAGTGTCATTGGGGTGATGTAAGGAATCACCCCCAGCCCCCCGTAGGCCAAGTCATTGTCCTGTGGGGGGAAAGACTTGGCCTATGGGGTTTGGGGCGATGATCGACATCACCCATGTGGCACTTCGACCAATAGAAAACTGATACATCATGGGGCCAGGTGTTACACATCAAAATACCACATCTGTGTTTCTCACCCTAAGTGTGACAAGTGTCGCAAAGTGACGTATGCACCTTCTCAAGTGTTTCATTCACTTTGTGAGGTGTTTCCACCCATTGACACCATTAATTTTTTTTTCCATGACCTATAAGTCATATGGGAGGAGTAAAACCATCATTTGTTTGTGAAAACACACTTTTTCCTTGGAAATTTCGACCATTTTCTGAGCATTTATGAAGACCAGCGCCCCCCTTTCCATACTTTGGGTGCACACATAATGCCCCATCTGACACTATAGGGGAGCACTGATCTAGGATCAACGCTCTTTCTTTCACTAGGGGGAGTGCCAATGTTGTCGAGAGAAAGTGGGGATCTCCCCCACCTTAATCTATGGACCAACTATTTGAGATTGGGTTAGTTGTGTTTGACACTGATGCTTGGGCCTCACTTTAGGATCTGACCCAAGCCTCAAGGATCCATATCCTCAACCATACCCTTCATTTTCTCATGGTTTGTATTTCTTTCAAGCTTACATATTGAGGTATTTCCAAGGTGAAAAGGAGGAAACTTTCATATATCAAACTTATGATCTTGGTAGCATCGTGTAAGGGACAGACAAGGAGAGCTTAGGGAGGCTGTGCAACAGTCATGGTTTGTAAGTATTCTCTTTGGATTCTCATTTTAATATACTTGGATTATTTCCTTCAATCTTGTGTATTCTTGCATGTGCTTGTTGTTGGACAACTGAGAGGGGGGGTGAATTAGTTGTTACCATGCTTAAACAATTATGGTTCTTTTAAACTCTTTGTAGAGACACTGAATGATGATCACAATAATGCAAGGAAATAAACAATGGCACTTTCAGCATCATTCACATATATGAGAAACACAGAGACATATATTTCCCGAGGAAACCCATGCAGGGTAAAAACCTCTTTTTCTTTATATGATAAGTAATAGTTACATTCTTTACAATATCATACATATGAGAACCAACTCATAATGAGGCTACAACCTCAGTTTTTCAAGCTGCAACTTGCTAAGAGCACCAACTCTCTGGTTTCTCTAGCACCCACTAGAAGGAAGCACCAACTCCCTGGTTTCTCTAGTACCAACTAGAAGGAAGCACCAACTCCCTAGTTTCTCTAGCACCAACTAGGAGGAAGCACCAACTCCCTGTGTTCAAGCACCCACTTGAACCTTTGAGGACACCAGTCCTCCCTAGCTCCTCCCAACCACCCTGAAATATAAATCTTTGCTACTGAAACTTATTACAGTGATATGATGTTCAACAATGGCCTACCAGACTCATCATTGTTCTACTGCATTTCGTTGCTCTGTCTGCCTCATTGCCTTTCTGCACACATCACTTGCGCTGTCTGTTCTTCTGCTTTTTATGCTCTATGCGCCATGTCCACTCACTGCACAGTTCCTCTTCTGTGCTATTCAGCTGCTGTACTCTCCTCCTTCTTCACACATGAATCACCTTCACCAACAACAACCACAACAAACTCCAACAGAAACAACAACCCCATCTCTTCTCTGTATCGTGTATTTATAGCTTCTATGCACCTTATGCATGCAGTGTTCGCAATGCCTCTGCATGATGACTCTGCGTCGTTATCCTCCACCTCTCAAGTGCTCTGTCTGATCATCATCGTGACTCTTCAGCTTCTCTGGTGGTTCGCCCCGCGTGTCCAACATCATTGTATGTTATACTGAGATTCCTCAGCCTCTCTGGCAGTTTAGACTCTTCATCTTCTTTGTTACAGTTGAGCGCTCATCCTTTCTGTTTTAGTTATGAGCTCAAACCCTTATCTAGCTATCAATTTCCTCCACGAATCATCTTCATTCCACTGGAAGATTCCATGTGACTCTTCAGCTCCTCTGGAAATCACACCGAAGTCTCTCTGCATCCTCTGGTAGAAACCATCAATGGTTAATCTACGCCGTTGGATGAGCTTTATTAATCTTTCCTTTAAATTGGGTTTCGGCATTTCGGCATTCCTGTTGCATTCTGTTCTTGCCTCTCCACTCATGATCCCTAAAAACGAGCTTGGTTGCTCTATCTCTTTCCTCCATCTCTCGCTGATGTGTCCAAGCGCTGTGACCACAACCTTATGCATAAGGCACTTTCGCAATTTCGCATTTCACAATTTCGTGACTCCTAATGTTGAGAGTCTCTGACTTCTCCATCTCTCGATTTCTGAAACTCCGATACAAAACTTTTCTGCACTAGCTCGTTCCCCAATATGACTATGGTCATAACCAAGCGCCTATGCAAAAAGCACTTTCGCGATTTCTCGTTTCGTGATTTTCGACACTATGCTCCGTTGACCCCAAGTCAGCGAAATTTTGATCACTTGCCACATGTCCTGTGATTCCATGGTCCAGATCTAATCTTGATTCAATGGCTACGATTGAATCACGATTTCATGATTTTGGCATTCTTGATGCATTGGGTTCTTTGCCTCTCTATGTCGCGATTCGTGAAACTCCGATATGGAGTTTGATCAACGGTCCATATCTGATCTCTATTCAACGGCTGCGATTAAATCGTGATTTCGCATATCGCGATATCGGGATTCCTAATGTCAATAATCTTTGACACATCCAAATCTCAATCCCCAATGCCTCTCCATTGACTGGAATCAACGGTCCAGATCAAAGCTTGATCTGATAGCTTAGATTACATCATGATTTCGTATATCACGAAATCGAGATTCCTGTGGTGAATGTTCTTTGACAACTTCAACACTCGATCCTCGAAACTCTGACATGGACTTGAATCAACGGTCCAGATTTGATCTTGACTCAATGGCTGCAATTGAATTCTCAATTTTGCATATCGTGAAATCGAGATTCCTTTTGCACTGTTTCTTTGACATCTCCAACACGCGATCCTCGAAACTCCGACATGGTGTAAGTCTGTTGACGTCACATGTGTTAAATAACTTCCACGTGTCACCTTGATTCGTGACTTACATGTGCTTGGCATGTTGACCCGGTCTTACACTTGTCATTACCTGGTTGTGCCACGTGTTCTTAGCTGATGTGGTCTGCTGACGTGAGTCGGGTTGACGGTCTAGATCACATCTTGATCTGACGGTTCAGATTCAGTCGGGATTTCACACATCGTGATTTTGGGATTCTTGATGTCAATATTCTTTGACATCTCCAACTCTCGATCCCTGAAACTCCGACAGGGAGTCGGATCAACGGTCCACATAACCCCCTGAGATGGACGGTCTTCCTGCTTTCGGGATTTGTGAGCCCTCTACTCCTTGCACTTTTAAAGATCGTGTAGGTTTTCCTCGATCCAACGGTGGTCGAACCCTATGCTCAGATCTAATGCCTGAGATCTATCCTCCAGATATGCACGCTCCTTTTGTCTTCATTCAGATCTGACGACCATCGGGAATTCAGGATGAGATCCAGCGATCACTGGTGCTTCTCCTCTGGAGCGTACTTTGTCCTTGTTTTTCCTTTGTTGCATACTCTGATCTTGCCATCAATGACAAGCTTACTTTGCCTGATAATAACCTACCAACAATCCTCTGCACTATCTCTTCTGAAATTATCGGGCTTGCTCTGCAGTATCTTCCTAAAATACTTCTGGTGCCCGTATGTTACATTCTTCCTGTACTCATGCCATCTTCATTGCTGTACTTTCCATCAATAACAAGCATGCGCTACTTGTTAAACATTTGCCAACAATCTCCCCCTTTGGCATTGATGGAAACTAAGGCACCCGAATTCTTTTCTCCCCCTTTGACATCAATGTCAAAGAAGAGACATGCTCCCCCTGAGCTATTGCAGTAATTTTAGGAGGCATTAGAT